>JAHLJT010003656.1:12233722-12276590 GCA_031308135.1 Acheta domesticus
TCAGTCGGTTTTACTGACGTTTCGGTCCATCTTGCTGTGGCCTTCTTCAGGAGCTATACTGCTGCGAGAGGCTAGCGTGTCGACATAGATATAGGACGGGGTTGCAGGAGCTGATAGGTCGCAGCGGCGACCAAGGCGAGGAGGGCAGGTGCCCGCGATGGCGGAGAGGGAAAGGAGCGATACTGGGAACAGTATCCTATATCCATACATCCAAGTATATCCGTACGTCCGTACATCTATATTTCGTACATTCATTCATCCGTACATTCGTTCATCCGTACATTCGTTCATCCGTACATTCGTCATCCGTTTATTTGTACATCCGTACATTCGTACATCTGTACATTCGCATGTCCATGCGGTACATTCCTACTTCCTTACATTAGGCATCCTCACATCCTTACTTTCATAGGTTGTACATCCATCCAAACATACCAGTGTACTGTAATTGTAAAGGCAGTGTTTATTTTCGGGCCAGAACACTATCTGCTGTGCGTGGTGCCGCGGTCCCTTTCAACTCCCACCTGCCTCCGGACCCCTTGACCGACTCGCCATGCACTGGCGGGCGACCGCGTAACCATAAATTTGTCCAGGAATTTTAAACAGATTTCCATCGGAAGCGCGATTTTTTTTGCTGCTGGTTTTTTTGTGCGTGATTTGTTTTCGTATGAAGCGGCGCGGATCTGCCAGCAATAATCTCGGAAACGAACAAATGAACGGGGACCGATCGTGAGCGTTGGGCTCGTGTGCAACAACAGCCGTTCCGAGCAACGTGAGGGGCTCTAGAAGGGTTTAATCGAGGCGAAATAGGCTGATAAGAAGGATTTTGTTTTAGGTTAATGTTGGTTGAAACAATGTATCATTGTTAGTCAACCGAATTTATTCTTGTTAACGTCTTCTGAAAAAATATCTAGAATAGAAATAAATATTGGTTTGATATTGCGCATTGTGGGATATAATTATATTTGTAAAACAATTTCTGTGTAGTCTTATTTTCTGTCAAAATAATATTAGTTTAAAGCGGATATTCTTCGTATTTCTAAATATCTTTAAAAAATATACTGAATAATCGGTCTTTATATAAAAATATCCAATTAATTAGAAGTAATGATTCACTTCTGTAATATCACAAAAAATTAATTTCACAATCATATGGAAAATAAAATTAGAGATAAAATAACTCAAAGAAAGTACATATATATTTTCTGTCCTTGAAGCCCATTACTTCCCTTGAAAAAAATCATATATATTATTAGTGTAAGGCAGTTTCGATTTAGAACTACTACGGATAAATTACGCGGCCGATTTCTCTCGGGAAGCATTTTTCTTGAAGCTCTTTTTTCATTGCGTCGGTCCTGGGAATAACTTTAAATCTTTATTATAACAATAAATATTTGAAATAAAATGAGCACACGGGCAATCAGTGCGATTCGATGGTGATCATTGATTCTCTTCAGAATCGATTCTTGAATCGACGGGAACAGCGGCATGAGAAAGCATGGCCGGCCCGGCCCACAGAGAGCAGTAGCATTTACGCGGCGTGAAGCAATATGACGTTGCACATTGGGACGAAAACTTATTGTACCGTGCAGCATGCTTCAATACTTCGTAAATTCAAAGTATGTACGGATGAATTCACTTAGAATTTTACGTTTTGTATTTACCAGTTTCACATTATATTTAACCATTTACTATTCATGTTTTGAAACATTGCAGTTGCTGAATATTTTTCAGCAGCTTGCAAAGCCACGAAAAATCCATTCGAGCGTGGCAATGAGCTTTGAAATTTGTGAATCCAAAATAGGTAGAAAAGGTACGTATTAATACAATTGGGATTTTATGTGTTAGGGTTTTATGTGTTACGTTCGCGCCTAACCAAACCTAACATAACCTAATTTTTTCAGTTGTATTTGTACAAGTAAATTTATTTCAACTACGAAACCAAACTAATGTAAATAATTTATTCAAAGGAGTTAACGGTGTTTCATTCCTTTTTTATAAAGATAACAAAGTAATTATTGTATCCATAAATGTGCTTTTGCACTATTTCCCCTTGATTTATTCTGTTGATTATGTGCATTTCTTGCAATATTTTTTCTTGATGATTGTTTTATTGATCTTTATTACATTAACATTTTCAGCTGTGTCCATGAGAATTGGTTTCATCTACAAACGTAACTAAAACATGTCTGTGCTGCAATACGTTATCCATTAGATTACTATATAACTGAATTGTTATGATGTGTAATTGTAGATAGATTGGCATGTATTTGTATACTGATATTGATGAATCATTTTTCAGCAAAGTGCTAGGCCACTGACAAATTGTTTGTGTGGGAGTGCAGTTTTAACCTTTTTCAGCATACATTTTTAAAGAAAAAGAAAAAATAGTAATTACTTTACCCATAAGTGTATTTCTTTTAATATTTTCTATGATCAATACTGAAAATTACTAATAAATTAAAAATATCACAATGCTGTAACATTGTTGGTGCTAATAATTTGTTAATATACAACTGAATTATTATGGTTGATCATTTGTAGATATATTCTATCTACATGTAGTATCATTTGTAGAATTTGATATTGATGTTGATGAATTATTTTTCAGCGACTTGCAAGGTCACTGACTAATTATTTATGTGTGGCTGTTTTGTGGAGCTTGAAGTTCAAATTTGGAAGTTCAAAAGTACGCGTTAATTAATGAATGAATGATATAAAATTGGGTGTTATGATACAGTATATTATCATTGCTACAGTAACCATTTGACCAAGTTTATTGTTAGGACATAACTGAGTTGATATGATTTGTAATTTGTAGCTACAATGGCATGTAAGAGGCGTATGACTTTGAAAAAGCTAACGTAAAAAAAGGAGAAAGATCAAAAACAACAGAAACAGTCCTCCACGCCAAGTTAATGTGTTCAGAAGATCAGGGGAAGCAGATGTAGCAGTCTACAAATTAGTATACATAGTACAGCAAACCGTAGTGTGAACAGGAAGGGTATGATGCACCAAACATATAACATGATGCACCAAAAACGATAAAAGATGTCCAGAAAGTTTATTTTGAAGAAATGTCTGATTTTTTGAGTGCTTTAACTAGAGAATTTTTGCCTCCGAAAAAGCACAAGGCGGGTTTATTAAGCCAAGCAAAATCTGATATTGTTTCCCCTATTGAGGTTCCTGAAACTCCTAGGAAAAAATTAACTTACAAAAAATGATGAAGATCAAAACATTACTTGAGATATTAGAAGTTATTTGTACTAATGTCCTAGCATTTGTCTCTGTGCAAGCAAATCGTTTAACATTTAAAAACCATAGGCGTACTGTTACGCATTCAAGGGAATATATACCATTCAGTGATACCTGTACATCTCAATAATGTCAATCCTTTAAAGTATGCAAAATCTCTCTTTATTCGAGACTCGGACAATTCTTTACAGTTCAGAATAAATCAAGTTAGTAATAACGAATGCGAAGCAGATTTAATATTATGATGGACAGGCTTCTCAATGTCCATCCGTATACCCAATTGTTTCAACATAAAGTTGATGTGAAACAAATTTGAAAAAACCTGTTCTAATTCTGTTCCTATTTACCATCTCATTTTTTCTGCGGAATACTTTTGATAAAAGATATACGATCTATCAACAACTGAGAAATGCTTCTGTATTCTAAGTGGACGATAGAGGTCCCTCCAACAATATTTCTTTCACAATTCATTCTGAAGTATTTGGTCATCGAATGAAAATCAATATCTGCTCTCGACTCGGATACTGAACCCATTTCTTATCATTACTTTTTGTACGTAGATAATCATTGCGGAAGCTTTGGATGAGTTTGATTCTGTCCATACAACTTTGGTTTGTAATGTTGTTACTCAGTTGCAGTACTATTCTTACCGCTTGCAATAAGAGGTGGTTTTCAGCCCTTTGGCCAGTTCTGGAAGACTGTTCCAACAATATGTTGTAGATTCTTACATCAAAATTTTATCAAAAACAAAATAAACAAAATATTTAGCATCCCTTATAACTTTTTAGGTGCAAAATTAATGCTGTATTGGTTGAATTCCATTATATCTTAAGTGTTTTCCGAAAATAATAAAATACGATGTGTAGAACAGTAATTGTGAATAGTTAAATAATTGAGTAATGTTATTTAATATCTTCATGCATTTTGAGGACTATTAACATTTCACTTATAATACCAACATAGGCTCTTGCTTTCTCTAGAGGAAATAAAACATTTTTCCAGCTTGAAATTGAGTTGTTTCTGTGCCATTTCAGATAATCTCTCTGAATATTAGTACCATGCATGCTACATTACAATAAAGGGGAATGATTTAAACATATTTCAATATCGGCATGGAACTACAAAAGGTATCCCCCTAAGAAAGACATTGTACATTGCAGAGCTAAAAAAGTGTTATGACCTGCAATTGTCTCAAGTTAGATTTAATTTTATAAAATTAAGAGGAAAAATATTGTTTTGGGAATACTATATTTTAGAGGATAGCAGTCCTGAGAGCTTAGACAATGGATGTGTTATTGTTCAATATAAATTTCAATACTTGCGTTGGTTACGTTTTCCACTTTGATGTGCAACGTATCATGTACCGGTAAACTGAAATTGAAGTTTTTATGATACATTTATTCCTGTTTTAAACTGAATGGATTTAAAAAGTTGTTTCACATGGATTTTTTTCATAAATGCATAAGTTACGTTTTAACAATGAATACAATCACTTTAATGCAGGGGACAAATAATAATGATTCACGTCATTCATTACCATATATGTATGGTATATCGTAACAAATTCTTTACACGTAAAATTTTAATCACTCAAATAAATATAACTCACGGAAAATTTAATCACTCATATATCTAATATATCAAGAAATTGTTTAAAAACCATATGATAAATGTATTTTCATTGAATTGCAAAGTCATTTTTACATTTTGTAAACCTTTCATCCTTCATCTGAAAAACATGCTTACTTTTGCAAGTTCTTTTCTTTACCTGATCGCTTCACGGAATGGAGAAAAAGAAAACCGCTCATTTAATGAGCGGTGTATACCTCTAGTTTCATTTATTTACGGATATTTCTTGATGAAAACCCACTCTCTTCGGCGAGTCTTGACACATGTTTTTGTTCCAATCACCCATTTAATTCTCTTTCTCTCACGAAGATTTTAATGATAATGTGGCTCATTTGTCTTCCATGCCATTCCATGATAATTAAACCCATGTAATTGAATATATTTTACTTAATTATTTAAATCTCCTGTAGTGACTCGAAACCCCAGTGGCATCGCGAAGATAGAGGAAGAAAATAAACATACGTGATAACGATTTGCATATTTTCTAGAGAGGTCTCTGGGGTCTTAGTATTCTAAAAGCTGCGTTTTCAAGGATTATGGACATTTGCGGGACCACTTGGGTTAATGGTACCGATCGAATTGAAGTTTGCGAGAGGAATCTATCTCTCAGGAGCGTGACCTGCAGAGAGTAGCAGAAGAAGCGAGAAGAAAGTGAAGTTCTTATTTCAGGAGTAATAATGGATTTTTCTATCGAACCAGAAACGCACTGCCTTCATTGATACACTTCGACAAGCATATTTAACTCGTTATTTTTTTCAAGTCTTCATTTTCTGATATTTGAGGATGTCAGAGTACGCTGAATGACCCTTTAGTACATGCATTTCCTTTATTTGCTGCAATATTGCGGGTGGCTGTTATTGAACCTTTGTCTCTGAGAAATAGGGCAGAGAATTCTCAGAAATATGCCGAAGTAGAATTACATGTAGTTCCAAATGCTGCATTGCAATTTTAAAAAATGTCTTTCCAAAAATTATCGAAAATCGCGTCATAACAAAGATAATGGTCTGGCATTATTAAGGATTCTCCTGTTTTTTCTACAATAATGCAAAACTTGGTTAACATATGTCAAAAACAATAGCTCCTATCTTGATAGGAGCCAAAAGAACAAAGTTTCCTTTCAAGAGGCGGAACCAAAAAAAAGGGGTGTTCATACAAACGTAACTTCTTTTTTATTTTCTGTAATTATAATTCTACGAAAAAACAGCGAATTTTCGACAGAAAAATCTTTTTGCCGGGCTCCGGTAACGAAAAGGTGGATAAATCCAGTTGCTAAATTTAGAAAACAAAATCCTCCAACACGCGGTGTAACCAGTATCCATGTTTTTTGGATTCTTGGACACCAAAAAATCGATTGACGACAAAACGTCTGTCCGTCTGTTAACAACGGTAGCGGCTAAACCGTTCAGCCAATTTTCTCCAACATTGATATTTCCCAATCGATTTGGCTGATGCCGTGGCCCCTTGAATTTGAAACCGATAGTTGATTTTAGGGGGTACTTCACAAGAAGTCCCTGGGACCTTTTGCCACATTTTCAAAAAAAAGCTCTATCGTTTTTGATTAAATATTGTTATTGGATAGTGAGAAGGACATTTAAGAGAATGGTGCAGGTCTCATGTTTCTTGAATACCTAATTTTTCAAAAACTTGCAAAATTTTAAAAAAGATGTCGGCATCTTCCTTCAGCCACAATTATGAAGAAAATTTTTTTCGTTAATGAAATCTGTTCCTTAAAGGTAGTCTTTGAAATATAGTCGAATATTTCGAAAATTTAGTTCTTTCGTGTAATTTTGTGTGAGATTTCGGCGAGAAAAGTACGTGCAGATTTATCACCACTAGTTGTATTAATTGTGAAAAGGATAAAATAGAAAATATTGGACATTAAAAGTTTTCGAATATTAAAATAAATTATTCATAAAAAGTTGCATTTTGGTTATTTAGATTCCACAATCAGGCTCGAAAGTAGAATGGTACTGTATAATGTACAATAATGAATTCTCTTACCAACTGCGATGTTAAAGCCATAAAACGTACGCTCCTGAAAAGGTTATCAAAATATAAAAATATACAGACATAAAGGCAAAAAACTGGAAATTGGAATTCAAAGTACTCATATATTACATATAACCTATATCTAAAATTACAGAATGTTTCATTTAATCAAAATTCTGAGAGAAAATTATTGATTTTGAAACCTTGTGGCCAATATATCCATAAAATAATATACTATTACAATATATAAGACTTTTATAAAAATAAAAATTTAATATTTTCTATTTCCATAATTGGCATTACAATAAATACCCAACAGCGATCATCCACGATTCATCACTTTGTTTTATTTTAATTTGTGCAAAGAAGTTCGACCCAAACCACATTGTTCGAACAAGTTACTATATGCATATCTTATTTTATTCTCTTTATTACATTTGTTTTGAAGCACCTCGCACCTCGCAAGCTCTTTCCAATGCCTATGTTGCAATTCCTGTTTAACGGAAGAACATGTCACAACACGTTTCCTCCGCGCAACGCAACTGCAACGCTTAAATTCTCGGGATCCGACCCCCTCCCGCTTTTCTCAGAACTGCACGTCAAACTGGTACGTGTTAGCCGTTTATCCAGCTTATATAAAACATTTTAAGATTCCCCTGTCAGTCACATTTGATGGCATAATTCTTACAATTAAAAATCATGCCTGTTTCATATATTTTATCTTCAATTCCTTTTCCCTTTCAGAATAATCGTAAATACATCATTTTTGTTACGTTAATTCTGATTGGACAGCGCCCAGTTGCGCGCGAAAGGCCGCACACGGCTCATTCTCTAACTGCGAACGAGCCGAGGCGCAAGTTAGTTGTGATCTGAGCTCCACGCTGCACTCTCCACGCCGCCCAGGCGCGTGTTCTTTCTTTTGTGAGGCAACATGCCTTTGTGCTAGTGATACTAGTTCAGTATGTGCTCTCAGTTTTTCTTATGTTCAATCACGCTGCCCACGCACGTGTGTTTTTTCTCTCTTGCAAGGCAATTCATGCTTTAGCGAACTATAAGTCATGCTTATGACACCGGTTCTTGCTGTGCCAAAGTAATTACAAGGTGTACTCACAGCAGCTACGCTGCATATGTGTTTATCATTTCAACATTCTAGAAAATGTACTCGTCAGTGCGAACGCTGTAATGTTCTGGCAACATCAATTAACATTGCCTTAACATTTAACCTGCAAAACTATGAGCCATGCTCATATTCATAATGTATTGCCTCAACGTTGTGATAGTGCGTGTCGGTGCGAACAATTGGTTGCTACTCAGTTGGCGACAATGCATCATGCGAGTTCGTTCAGTGTCGTCTCGCTCAACAACTGTTCCTGTTAATCTACTTGTCATCAGTGTCCACTGCGCTCTGCCTTACGTCATCAGATGCGGGTGACGTCATCCAACGCAGTCCAGCTCACAGCAGCGCTTTCTCTCAAGACAAACAATATGATTTTGTATCTATGTTTCTCTTTCAGTCCATTCATTTCAATATGTTCAGTGTACTTGCAACTAACGCATACTTCACCGTGCTTTCATATAGCACGCCTGTAAATTATTCAGCTTAATTATATCTTTTGTTAAATATATGTGTTGTGTTTCACTGAAGCATTTGGTGACTTCTCACAAAACCAGGCAACTTTCCTGCCTTGAGAATTCTAAATCGGAAAGTGGTCCTTCACAAGCTATTGCAGGATTTGTTAGAAGAGAGGAAAATTCAATACGTCCACTTGCTCAGCCTCCCTTCTTACACACATGTAGTTCTTTGAGTCGTAGAGAGACAGAATATTTTACTCAAACTTCAAATTAAATCTTCATTATATACACAAACTATTCGTTAAAGATATTTCTCTATTTTTGTTAGTTAAACTGAAAATAATTTACAGGTTTATTTTTAACCAAAATTAGGAGATACTAAAAGTAAATTTCAAGAAAAGACACCTAAGTTGATAAATAAATTTACATACGTGTACGTAAAAATAGGCAAAAGAAGGCGTAATACGAAATTCGGCTGCATATTTCATTTTTCATACCACGTGCTCATATTTAAAAACATTTAAAGTTTTAACCAAAATGAAATATGGATTTTCCTATTCATCTAATGTCTTCATAAATCTAATCTGCCTCAGACTACTGTTATTCACATTTCGCTGCCGTATGACGGTGAAACTTAATCGTGAACAACCTTTTTGTTGCCCCGTTTGCTGGTCTGCGACAGCGACTACCTGCAGTATCGACGCATCTATGGAGCGTTTTACTGTCCTTTTCCATCTTCTTTGCTTGCCCCCTCCCCTCTCGCCGAGTTCCATTTTACCAGCAGATATAACGCGCGGCCAAAAAGAAGCCTTGGACTTGTTGCCGCCGGACGGCAAAGTATTGGACAGGATTTTAGCCTCTATAGCTTTCTTACTTGAATTGAGTTGGAGATGAAAGAAATATGGGCCCATCATGGTTCCTGAAGCAGTACTTCCGCCACCTCGCCGCTCCGCTGGCTTTCAAAAGACACTCTCGTTTCGGCTAAGAAATTCGAGGTGACTGCAAGTTGACTTGCTTCTCTCCAACGAAATTAAACCATAATTCCTGGCGTATTGCGAGGAAAGCGAAGGGGAAAAAGTTGTGCGGAAAATTCTGTGAAAAATACATTGCTCATTTTAAACTTTTGTCGGAAGATAAAGAGGCTACCAAATTGTAAACCATGGAACGAGATTAAGACGTCTTTCGTGAATTATTTCTAAATTAACTTGCTTCTTTTGAGTAACTAATCTTCCCGTCTTACCATGGATATTCGATTCGTAAATCCATCGAAACTTTTTTATGACGAATCAAATTTCTTAAAGAAAAGTTCAGGTGATACAAAATGAAATGAAAATTTCAGGATTTTTTTATATCTCAAACAAGGCGCCGTGTATACAGAGTCAGTCCCTATCGCATATTATTTTGTCATGCTGAAGTAAGTTTTCTTACAGTTCATACAATGATCCATTACAACCTCTCTTATTTGCGTGTTTCGCAAAGGGATGATAATATTCACGTAACAAGCACTGAAGTAATTTTGGCTGTATTATTACTGCCTCTTGTTATGCACTTCATTATCATATATCTCGTTCCATGTATTACTGTGAAGATCATTCTTTCTTTACCATCTCCTCACTCACCTTTCCACGAAAAAGACATTTTATATCTGCAACCATACATATCGTTTACATCAAAGGTTGCTGTGTCCCAAGTATTCGATACATTGAATTACGTCATCCACTAGATGAGAAAGCTGCATCTGTTTTGTTTGACTGTGATTGGACTATTCCAGTTAAACGCTGGTTGGTTACGTTGTCTAAGGTGAATTCTGTGATACTGGGCGCGAGGAAAATAATCTGCTACGGCGGATTTTCTGATGGACATGAGAATTATTTTTGGAAAATTGGGTAAACATTTGCATGCATTCAATTATTTTATGAATAGTGAGAAGTTTGGACAAATAATAAACAGTACTTGGTGATGCCAAAGTATTCGGTATGGACTACAGGGTACTCTCAGGGTAGTGCTACACAGGAAACGAAAATCTTACACGTATTGCTGGAGATCGTGCACACAGAACCGCGCTATAGAATACCGTTATTGGATGTTACTGCGAAACAAATTAGGAAAGTTCGTTTTCCGTACCGATTTATTTGTAACGATTTAGTAGCGTGTTTTGTTACACTTTTCGGTGTTTGTACTTCTGTAAATTTCAAACAGAGCAGGTTTTCGCTCTGCGTTTAATACTCAAGCGTGTTTGAATACTGAATAGTCAGCAACTATGTAAAACACAGTGCTTCGTAATGGGTTGAAATTTGAAACTGTCTAAACGGACAATGAATGAAACGAAAAAGTATGTGAGGAATTCCAATGTGTAGGTCGTTGCTTAAGCTTTTTACTTTTGTGTATTTTGGCGATTTTTGCTGCTAGATGGATCGACCAAGGGTTTCGTTCAGATGCCCTCTACTCAGCGAAAGAAGTCCCCGTTGAGATGCACGTCACGTCTTTATCTCGCGGCCGCGGCGGGAGTGGGGCCTTCCAGAGCCAGGAGGCGCTGCGGAGCGCGAAAAACACGGGCCCCGCGCGGGGCGACGCGGGGTGGGGTTGGGGCGGGGGTGGGCGGTGGGGCGGGCGGGGGCGGGGGCGGGCGGCGGGGCGGGGGCGGGGGGGGGCGGGGGCGGGCGGGGCGGGGCGGGGGCGGCGCGGGGTCGGCGCGGGGGGTGGGGTGGGGATGGGGCGGGGGTGGACCGGCGGTGGAGGAGGGGTGGGGCGAGGGTGGGGCGGGGGCGGCGGCGCCGTGTTCTTTCGCGTCTTACCCTGGCACCTCTGCCTAGCCGCCTCGCACTCCCCCCCCCTCGGCGACGCACAGTGGTCTGCGAGCAGATATAACGCGAGCAAAACTACCGTTCAAGAACGGCACAGGGCAATAGCTCTGACAGAAACAGCTTTTTAACCGAGACGTTCTAGGGCTCTAGTTCCGACGACGGCAGGTTTTTCGCAAGAGCTACATAGTTAGGTCGAATTCAGCCACTTTCTGGAGCAAAAATTCTACAGCCGGCCACTCTCAACGGTAGTTTTTCGTGGATTCTGATTAATAACCAGGCAAATGCCAAGCAGTGCAATGAGAACTTACTGATAGGCTGTGACATGTCTTGATATCAAGTTCATAACTTTCTCAAGGCCGATTCTTATCACCTCCGCGACTTCGTGTGAATCAATGAGCGACAACCTGATATAAACCCTGACGTGAGAAAGAAAACGAATTGTCGCAAGCTGATTGCTTCAGAGACAATCACATGACGTATCACAGTTCGTGGCGGAGAGAACTGTCAGAGTCGTTTATATGCTGCCGGTGCTGTAAGACCTCTCGACCCTTCAGCGGCAACGATAGTTCTCACTGAGATCTCTCAGGCGTCTAGATTAAAAAATTATATTTCATTTGAACGTTTCCTGGGCGTTACAACGGGGTCCAGACCATTGCGCCGCCGCCTGTGCTCGCTCGACCTCCTTCGCGTCACTTTGGCGCCGACACTCGACATGCGCGCGGCGTCGCCGCTGACGCCAACCCTCACCATCTCCAAGGCCACCGCCATCATCGCCCCCGCACCGCATGAGCGCCTCTGCCCATGCCATCATCGCCACCGCCTCCGCCATCATTGCCACCGCACACCGCCATCATCGCCACCGCCTCCGCCATCATCGCCACCGCCACCGCCATCATCGCCACCGCCTCCGCCATCATCGCCACCGCCACCGCCATCATCGCCCCCACCACAACCACCACCACCACCACCACACCATCGCAACCCACCGGGCGCCGCGTCTCTTCTCCTACTGTATTCGCCGTCTCCGCCTCCTACGCCAACGCTTATCGGAATAAAAACTATTGCTAAACTATATCCTTTACGAAACTCTTAATCAACTCTGAGAATTTAATGGGGAACTGTAATTTACAAATCGGTGCTACACCAAATATTTCATATGCTTGCCCAGTGTCGTTTAATGCAGCAAAATCACATACTGAAAATCTCCAAATCATACAAAACAAATGTCACGAGAAATAAAGGATCCGGTTCATCAATAAAAACATCTTCATAGAGAATTCCGAATAAAATATAACATTGAAAAGTCAATACAAGAACACTTCCTAAAATCCTTCTCACAAGTTTTTCGATTTTCGTTCAGGATCTCCAGCCATCCCCTCTTCAACTCTACAGAAACTATCCAAACCAAACCGAAAGTACTCACGATTTGCCAAAGACAAACTTAGATCTCCATAAATATTCAACAGCAATAATTCCCAATATCTGATAATATAAAATATTAACTTTCAATTATTATATTCAAAGACGAGTTGCAAGTAAAAATTTCACATCAGTCAAACTGAATTTTAAACGTATCCCCTGAAACAACAGCCCTTAACAATCAGAACAATTAGCTGGTGAATGAATGACAAACCATTAATATGTAATATGTTAACACCCCTGAAAGGCAGTAAGCCGAATAGGAGGTCATACAAAAAGCTTAAATCGGCTGAATCGTGGCTGCACGTGATCACATCACGCTGCATAGCCCAGTTAAATTAGAATAGAGTGAACAAAATTCCGGAGTTTTGAAACTGCGCATGATCGTTTTTGGTATCTACTGCACATACTAAACATTCTCCATATCCACATTAAACTTCTGCTTTTAAAATAGCGAAAGTGGATTAGTGAAGCTGAAATGCATACGTAGTTTTCCTCACTAAAAGCCTGTTTCGGACACCTTTTTAAGCGGGCGATTTAAACAAGAAAGAAGTATTAGATTAGTTGCTGGTGGAAGATGCATCAAGTGTTGCATCTTCTTCCCGGAAAACATGTGTTCAATTTTCGAGTATGGTCGTCATTCAGATTTCATTACACTTCGCTACACAAACACATATACACGTGCCGTCCAGAATGACTATTTAAACATCCAATTATCACAGCACTTGCTTAGTTGAAGAAATTTGGCAGTAAAGGAGAATCTTCACAGGGAGGTTTCCTCTCACTCCCCGCTGGGCTTGGTTCTTGGGTTGGCTTTACTTAATATTGATTTATGAACGGGGAGCACCAGATTGTTTGCAGCACCAAGTTTCCTTACAAGAGTAAAGCTTCCTGAGTACTGATTAGTTAGTGATTCAGGCGCGTGACTGCTAAGGTCACTGGTCCCGTAAGTGTAGTGTATGTTATATTGCTGCTGGTAATAATGATATTCCTCCCGCTGCATGTGGAGATCTATCGCCGACCTACCGTCGGTTTCCCAACCAGATATCATTCACCAGCGTGGCACCGTCCGAGCCGAAACAAGCCACCGCCCGGTCTCCCGGCATGTATGATAGTGTGGTGCATGTATGTGTATGTATTTGTAGTGGGGGGGATAGGCCAAGAAAGAGGAATGATAGAGCGCGGTCCGTATGTCGTTTGTTAGAGTATTAATCCGGAATTTCGTGGTGCTAATCAAAAAAACTACGAAAAACGACCTATCAAAGCAGCCGCCCGCTAGAATTCTCATCCAGACAGCGGGCTGCTGATTCGACGTAGCTATGTAGCTAGTGTTGAAAATTTTGCCACCGTCGGCACTCTAACCCTAGGTCTGTGTGTCAAGGTCGATGCCAACAGGCGGATGTCCTTGGCACGAGGGCCACGAAATCGCCCCTTCCACGCAGTTGATTACCCGCAACAAAGGGACAAGCCGTACTTATTGTAAAACGGCGGGGTTACTAATAGTTCCCTTCCCGACGCAAGTTGCGCAGAGAAGCCGTGGCATGGCACGATGCCACAAACGCGTGCCACAGCCACAATAGCAGACCCTTGACACCATTGCCCCAGGTTCCCCGGTCAGAGATACTGCAGTGACATCAGTTGATGCCCCTGAGCCACCTATGCTGGTCCTGAGTATTTTGAAGAGAAGCAAGACAATTACGGAAGAGAAGGTATTAAAAACCACTCGCCCTCAAGAATGGCATATCTGCTCAGCTATCAATGAAAAGCCCCATTTCCCGATCACCGAGTAGACGCCAACTCGCGCTCGCCTCAAAAACTGCAGCGTTAATTTAGCCGCGCCATTTGCGAGAGATGTAAACTTTCCGGCCGCCGCGGTCGTCTAACTTCGGCGCGGAAGTTAAATCTCTGGATAAAGGCCGTCGTCGGAGGCTCGAGGCCGTAAGCTAGGCTTAGCGCCTGCGCCGGCCGACAGACACTCGCTGCCACCGCCACGGCGGCCACGGTGGGCGGGCGGCGAAGAATTCGGGGCGGGCCGCTAAACCCTCGTGAAACAATCGTTAATGGCACTGAGCTCCTTTCCCTTCTTTTGGCCTCGTCGCCACGACGGCTTTGGAAGCGATGAATGCGCAGCGAGGCCGGACCGTGCCACCTAGTGTCGGTCCCAAGAGTAGATGATTGCATTGCATCTTCTTCTATATACATAAAACTGAATGTTGGTATGTATACGAGCTAAATACGGTATAAAAGGGGTATACTCCGACACCGTTGGACCAATCTTCATAAAGTTGGCAGTTCTACGTGTTTTTTTTCTCCCAGAAGGTTTATGTGCTGTTAATTCTGTTGCAACTCCACCACATGGTGCTGTAAAACAAAACTAAATATTCGCGTCAAATGCAACCCGCAACACACTCGGCAGCATTTTGAATCTATATCGTTTAATAACTCCTAAACGATGCGTTCCAGGGTCTTCAAAACTAAAATTTTGAGACCAAAGGCCTTAAAGAAACGTTTCTCACATCGTAATCTACGGGATGAGCTCTTCTTGAACATTCTATTACATTTTACTTGTCCGGCGCTTTGGGATATTCCTTTTCACCTGCTCAGAGACGTGGATAATCTGCAAGTAAATGTGAATTAGAGGGACAGATCGAGGCAGAGACAGAGACACGCAGAGATAGAGAGACTGGGACAGCAACAGTTGAGAGATGGAGATTCACAGAGAAGGGTGATGGGAGGGGGAAGTGGGAGATGAAAGGCAGAACAACGTCTGCCGGATTTTCCTAGTACTTGTCTATATCTTTAAAATTTATTTAAGTACCAATTTTGATTAAATGCCTTTATTGGAAATGGCGTTAGAAGATTGAAGTTCTCAAATATCTGAAGTACCAAAGGAGCTACATTTGTACTTGTTTATAAAATGAAATTTAATGGCAACAACGTTTTCATCACATATAAAAAGGTATTTGGTACGTTAAGATGTAATTCCGTTACTACCTGTGAACAATTCCTGAAAATATTAAATGAATTAATATTCTCTCAACAAATAGAAATTTGCTCCTTTGGCACTTAGCACCACAGGGAGTATTACATCTTTGATGATTTTTTAAAATAACCCCAATGTGATTACTACTGGCTTAGTGTGGTGCCTTAGGCGGGAATTTTCATAAAATGTTATCCTTGTGCTTTCTAAGTTCATAATGCAATATATTACAGTTCGTCCGTATTCAAAATTGTATTAAAACCTTTTATAAACTCTCCTATTGTTATCGATAAACCTACTTCATTGTCATTGTAACATAATCCTGTATTTTATTTATTAAAATCATGCCATTTACATGTCTTCTTTTTAACATCCTTATTTTTCTTCACGGGGCAAACTCCCACTTGTTTTCTACCCAGGCGACACTATTTTACACGATTCTACTACTGCATATTCTAGTACAAGAATCCTACAAGTATCCTAAAGCTGGTGTCCCCAGGTTCGGTATCAACCTCCTGGGGGTCGATGACATGTTAAAAGGGTATCAATGTTTATCAAGGAGTCGATTGAGCGTCGATAATCGAATATGCACCGACGACTTATCGGTAATATTAAGATCAAAGTCCCATTGATTCCCAAAGATATTAATGAATTTTATTATTATTACTTCTATGTATATAAAATTACAAACCACCTAATAATAAATTACAAATTCACTCATCGTTTGAAATATCATTTCTCTGACAATAATAAAACATTAGTGTAATTATAATGTGTAATTTTGTTTTTAAAAACTTGTTTCTATTTGTTAGTATAAAAATAGTAGTAGTACAATTTTTTTAAAAATAGTATATCTAACCATTTTTCTAAACTTTTCTTCAGTTTGTCTAATTGTCCGTTACGTGAAATGATTTAAATTATGATTGCTTTGAATTCTGCGTATTTTAGAATTGAAGGGAGTCGACAAAAGCAAACCAATTTTTTAAAAGGAGTCGATGCAAGAAAACGTTTGGGATCCCTTATCCTAGAGGGAACCTTCTAAGTTTTTCTCCAATAAATTTGTCTTGTCAAGGGTAATCGAATGAGCTACTGATCACTTCTGCAGGTCACCCAAAACGCGCATTGTTGCTCCAAAATGCAAAAAGATAGATTTTTATAGAAAAGTCTTAAAGTATCCTGAATAGGTCTGCCAAAAAACGTACTAGTTCCCACCAGGAAACCCAGACGCACTCAATGACACTTCATTTGTGTCAATTGTCTACCTGTGTGTTTGTGACGGACAGACGTAGGTATCCATATCAACTCATTAATTTTCCTGTAAAGTATAATGTTTAAAGATTTAATTAATTTCCTAATTTTAGATATTTTACCCAATTAATGAATTTGTACAAAATACTAAAAATTGTTAGAATGAAAATTACTTTCGGCTTAGAAGATAAAAATCACGCCTAATGTCGAGGAAGAGAATATCGCCTTGTTTGCGAAGTACCCCTAGGATTCATCCGAGGCATGGACGTGGGAAAACCCATGCAAGAAAAGTACGTAAGAATAGTTTGAAAAGAATTAAGCACATTTTACAAATATCAATCCCTCTTTAGGCGACAGTTCATTTCACCATCATGTTACACGTTTTGTGTCAATCAAGAGTCGACTTCTTTAACTCCATTCCCCCTTACCTGAAAGTTTCTATTTCTTTACTCTTTGTGAAGAGAGAGAGTGACACACTAGTACACTTTCGCTTTCATTCACGTTCGCTTCGCAATTTCTGTAAGAGAACGAAAGAAAGGGAGAAAAACGAGATATTTCGGCTGGGAAGTCGCAATCTCCCGTCCGCACAGCGCCTTTAAGCGCCCCATGCGGCGCCGCGCCGGCTCGTGGCTCGTTCGAGCACAGTCCTCCCGCCGCGCCGCGCCGCGCCGCGGAAATCCCCGGCAATGCACTGGCTGGGTGGGAGGCGCGCCGCGCCGCGCCGCGCCGCCAAAGTTCTTTTGCCTCGCGGAGGGGAGAGCAGTCGGGAAGAGGAGGCCCTTCACTGAAGGGGCGGGGGCGCGGGCGCGGGCGGGGCAAGGTGGAGCGGTGCGGGGAGAGCGCTTATGCGGCGGAGCTCATAGCGCGTTCGAGAGCAAATACGCGGCGGCGACGGCGGCGGCGGCGGCACCGCAATAAGAGGCGGGATCCGCCGCGGCGAACTTTGCGGTCCGCCTTGCCTCGCGTCCCACACCCCGCCCCCGTCCCCCCGCACCTGCCCCTGCATCCGCCTCGCCCTGGCCCCCGCCCTCGACCCGCCCCCGCCTCCCGTCCCGGCACACCCGTCCCACCCCCACCCCCGCCCACGACCCCATCCCCCACCCCGTTCCCGCCCGCGTCTCACCCCCGCACCCGTCCAACCCCCGCCCCGTCACACCCCCGCCCCCGTCCCCCCGCACCTGCCTCTGCATCCGCCTCGCCCTGGCCCCGCCCTCGACCCGCACCCGCCTCCCGTCCCGCCCCAACCGTCCCACCCCCACCCCCGCCCAGTCCCCGCCCGCGTCTCACCCCCGCACCCGTCCAACCCCCGCCCCGTCACACCCCCGCCCCCGTCACACCACCGTCCCCGTCCACCCACACCCCCCACTCCATCCCCGCCCCCGTACTACCCGCGCCCCATCCCCGCCCCCATACTACCCCCGCCTCCTCTCCGCCTCCGCCTCTTACTCACCTCCACTGCTTCCCCACCCACGCCTCTTCCCCGCCCACTCCTCTCCCCCGCCCTCTTAAACCCGCCTTCGCTCGGCGCTCCACCTGCTCGTTCCGTCACGCTGGGCCTCGCGTCGCTCTTTTCGCAGCTTCTACCTACAGAGCGTGCGACCTACTTGCAGCGGTGTATGCCTCCCTATACTTCAATTTGAACGTAGCTGCACTTCAAGGTCATCAGCTGAAAAGAGAGGAGGGAACACCGTCATCCAATCGGAGGCATCGTTACGACTTAAATGTTTGGTATTGGAACTCCCGATTGGACAACTTGGCCGTTGAAGTGCAGCTACATTCAAATCGCAGTTTAACTGCCAACACATCTACCCCCACCTGCCACACTAGTTGGTCCAGCTGCACTCGTGCATGTTCTACCTGCTCCCCTACCCCAGGCTTACACGTCGCCTCATCCGTTTTCAGTTGCCCCACCTGCCGCTCACTCGTTCCTTTTTCACCCGTGCATTGCCTCCGCCCGCTGTCTGCCTGCGCGGTGAAACCTTTCTCTGTTGCTCCACGCCTCTCGCACTCACCCCGTCTCATAATGGTCGCTCCTCAGAGTCCTACCCTCTCCGGCAGCCTGCGGGGCCTTAACCAAACCCACTCTCATTCTTTTATCGATTCTTACTTATTCGGCTCTTTCCTTCTTCCCCATTCCGCTACCTACTCCCTATGTTCGGCCTTAAGCCGCCATCCTGATTGAAGTTTTCTGGGTTTACTCAATCGCTTAAGGCGTATGCCGGGTGGTCCCTAGTTTTGCTCTCCCAGATGTAAATGTACAGCTGGCCCTCCCCCTCTAAAATATTACAACTCTGTATTAATGTAGATTGAGTGGTTAGGCGGAAGAGCAGGTCCTGTGGCCTGAGCCTCGCCATTAATAAAGGCATTATTATTATTATTATTATTATTATTATTATTATTATTATTACCTTTATCTTCACTTGACGCCCTCAGACCGACCTGCCATCTCCGCTCAACTCTACTTCTACTCAGACCACTTCATTCACCCTTACTCACTCTGCGCAACTCGTCTTTTAACACCCATATAACGTGGTGGATACCATTAAAGAGGCGCGCTCTCCTCTGTTACCTTCTTATAGGAACTAAAATACGAACTGCTGCCGACGATACTTCAACCGTGCGTGGAGCTGCTGCGTAGGTTCCCAAGACGCAAGTACAGGCGCAGAATGCTACAAAAAATAGCGTCGATGGTCGCACTTTCTTCAGTGGTTTCTTAAATGTATATATTATGAATAATTGAACATTTATAAGACACTTTTCGTATTTATCACAAATCAAGCCAGTTTTCATGTGCAAAAGTTGGTGAGCGTCATCTGCAGCTGTACCCAGCGACACTAACGCCTCCTATAGTAGCACCCTCAAGCTTTGTCTCCGGTTTTGATGGAGAGCTGCAAGTCCCTGGCGCAGCCGCCTCCGTTTCACTCGCACTCCACGTGCCCTCCAATGTTTTCCGACCCCTCCCTCCCGCTCTCGTCTCCTCCTCTTCCGCGCGCCGTTCCCTCCCGTCCCCTCCCCTCCTCCTCACCTGCACCGAGTGCGCCTGTCGGCTTACAGCAGCAGTTTTTCCCGCCGCACCGCGTGCCCTCCCGGGATCGCGGCCCGCAGCCTGCGCCCTCCGCCGCCGCGGCGCAGTCAGCAGTCAGCAGCGGCAGTCAGCAGCGCGGGCCGCGGGAGAGCGACGTGCGCCTCGAAGGCCTCGTGCACAATGCAAACGTAATGCTGTAAACTTAGCCGCAAAATTTACACGTAAAAAAGTGTTGGCGATATGCGAGACGTGAAAAAAAGAAGAGACATAGGCGTTTCCGTATAACGCGTAACTATGTATTGATTGTGTTCTAAAAGAGACTAAACATATAATAACGAGTTGTATGATGTATTAGGTTGAACGTAATACTAAAAGATTATTATCAGTCAAATATCGACTTTTGGCTGGAAAAATAATGATAACAAAAGCAAATTTTTCAAAATAGATTCCTTCGAACCATTACTAAAGCTCCCTGGTACATTCCAAATGCGCAATTACATATCGAACTTGGCATTACACCCATCCCCGTCCACTTCTCCCTCTTAGCCGCAAAATTCTATCCTAAGATATTAAAGATCCCATCAGCCATTCATTTTCATATTGGTAAGCAGAATCCCCATCGAAAAAGACTAAAAAGAAAGCTTCCAAGAGAATTTTTCGATCCCCCATAATGTAGAACCGATGAGTCTTTTCTCATGACATATCACATAAGCACGTAAATGCATTATATTTAAAACTAGAATAGTGTCTCTAATGTATCAGAATATTCATGTATATATTTCTTTCTAATGTATATATCTTATGCGGCTGCAGAGGGCCAATGGCCAAGCTAGAATAAATGAAAAAAAATGATAACAAAAATAAGCCTTCATAATGACGAACGTAAGCTGGAACGTAAGTTTCGCCTGAGCCAATCATAATTCAACGTTCTGAAACTTGATCGATTCGTTTCTTTCGAAACAAGATCTTTCTCTACGACTACTACAAAATGTACATATTTCTGCACGTTATCGGATCCAGTAATGATGACGATTCCGCATGAGAATATTATTTCCGCACGGCTGTCGACCAATCATATTCGCCTTAGTTCTTATACACAACAGACGGTTCTCGCAATCACCTGCAGAGAGCAGAGCTCTGCCGCGGAAGATCGCGTCTGTCGTAAGACATGCAAACCATGAAAAAGTATGCGAGTTGGTGATTGTTAGGTTATGTGGATGATTCTATATCAAACAAAATGTCAACCTCACTCTACCGCAATCGGTAGAACATAATATAGCTATCATTCAAAATACTCATATACAAGTGACATCTTCTTCTACTAGTAATTCTATTTTAAATGAAATCGACTCAAATCAAGAGTCAACTCCCTCAATAATAAATATTATCAACTATAGGGGGACAAGTTTGAAATCTCCCTTTTGGGAGGTGCTTAGTTTCGCGGGCTTCTCCCACCGCTGCTACTGTGTCAGAATATCTGAACCTACTGCGCGCACGCGTTTCGTTGCCGTCCCCCAGCAAGGAGGAGCTATACTTCATCAATGCCACTGCAGCCTTTGCTGTGCGACGTCATTGTCGTCCCCACACTCAGAGGAACTGCCCCGCAAAAAAACGATAATTTTCTCCACTTTTGCTTTCGTCGACATGTCTGTTTTCATATATTCTTCTTCGATTTTCTTAACGTGTTCACAACACTTCTTCCATTGATTTGGGCAATATTTAGAAAATAATATTTGGCATACATTTTCTTTAACTCGTAGACGGGTACCGACGCTTTCTTTCGTAACAGGATTCTTAATGGAACTCCAAACTAAATCGATGGAATTGAGATCGGGATTGTAAAGAGGTAGCTTGATGTTCAGGTTATATTACCTGCAAACAGTTGTCCTAGTGTTAGAAACAAATACACACAATATTACGCCTGTGAACGTCACTTGAAATTAGGCCTACGCTGAGAGACCCCATGCTACACAGCACTCGAAGACGAAAGGGACAGGACTGAGGACCAGAGGCAATGCTTCCAATATATGTTTCTTTTACTGAATCTTAATATATTAAGAGTCAGCGTTTGTGCACAGACAGCTGAAACTGTTTTGGTTTGGATGGCTGATACTTTTATTGCTGCGCGTTGGGCCACGAACGAAGCAGCATGTCTATTCAGACCCCCCTCCCCTCGACCGGCCACGTCGCCTGGCGCGCAGAGCGAGTGAGAGAGCGATATTTTCAAGGGACGTGAGCGGTTGATGGTGGGAGTCACCCCTCCTCGCGCATGCACATTCGGAGGGAGTTTTGTATCTTTTCCCATTTTAGCTGGTACCCCACGTGTTGCTGCCGCAGAAGAAATAATCGAGAAAATATTCCTCTCCCTCTCTCTCTTTCTTTCCCTTCTCTTTTTCCCCCTCTCCCCCCCCTCTGTCTTTTTCCTCCTCTCTCATTTTCCCCACTCTCTGTCTCTCTTTTCCATCGGTCTCTCTTTTCCCATCTGTCTCTCTTTTCCCATCTGTCTCTCTTTTCCCATCTGTCTCTCTTTTCCCTCTCTGTGTCTTTTTTCTCCCTCTGTGTGTCTTCTTCCCCTCTGTGTCTCTTCTTCCCCTCTGTATCTCTTCTTCCCTTCTGTGTCATTTCTTCCCATCTGTGTCTCTTCTTCCCCTCTGTTTCTTCTTCCCCTCTGTGTCTCTTCTTCTCCTCTTTTAAAGTCAAAATGAAATTCGTTACGTCTCCGTGGAATTCTCTTTCTTTAGAGACCTCATTTACAAAGATTGATTTCGTGTGAGAGCCGCAAAATATTTCTCTAATTTCACAATTCATTTTTGCACAAAGCAAATCTAGACCATTTACGTTTGTAATACTCGTTTTGTTTACTTGTTTTTAGTTAATGTTATAAAATATTTCATTAATGAACAGAAAGGTACTGTAAATGTAACATTATTTCAAAAAATTAAAACTTTTCAAATGTTTTCATTTATTATTTTTAAAACAATAATTTCAAATTCGTAGAGAAAGTATAATCTTCTATTCGCGTAGAATGGCTATTATTCATTCGTAGAAATTCTGACACTTGCTCCTACGTCGCTCATGTCGTGAACATCAACTCGTGAATAATAGCTATCATTCTACGCTAATTTAAGAATATACTATTCCATGTTTTTTAACCTTTTCTTCCACATTCCTATCAATTTGTCTATATGTGAGTAACTGTTTAGTAGTGTTCACATTTCCTTCATCTCACAAATAAGGATTCTTTTATACTAAATTCACGAGAAATTCGTCGAACATAATTAGTTTATTCGCCATGTCAAGTTAAAGTTATATTAAAAATTTTCCAAATTCTTACTTTGAATTCATTATACGCATCGAAACTGTTTACAAACTAGTTCTCACCATTATAATAACAATGACATAACTACAAACTACCTGAACACAATCAGAAATCGACCTTCCATGCTGCTCTCTGATTGGTCTACGGTAGAATTCCGACGTAAACTTCACGTAAAAACTTAGAGCTTGTGAACTCTTTAATTTAACGGACTTACTTCAAGGCATTGTGAATGGTTTCGCTTAGTTACTCATTTCAAGGTTTTGCGGCTACGTTACGTTTACATTAAAGTTTGCATTGTAAATGAGGCCTAACCTTCGTGCGATCGCGTGGGCGGAAAGAAAATGCCGCCTTAAAAAAATACACGCGCTACGTGGCGGGACACCAGGTATTCTGTAGTTACATACTTACACTCTAAATTGTGGTAACGCCTTTCTCAAGACCACTCGTATTCGCTCCAAATTTGTGAAAAGTGGTGGCCATTACCAGTCTGCGTTTTACACGGCAAACCACCTCCACGCGAAAGCATTTGTTCCAGATTTTTGCTCGTTTTTTGTACGTTGATGGTTCAAATTGTTATTATTATTTCATTAAAAATAGCAGTGATTTTTTCCAATAACATGGAAATCCGCTGAGTTTCGCGCGTCAAGGAATTTGCATGTGATCTGTAAACTCGCTTGTTGACAGATGTGCGGTGACGGGGAGACGACTTGCCCGAATTTCAATACATTCACCCTTCTTATTACACGAAGCGAATTCCAATAGCGCTCCTTGGAACTGATATTGTCGTTCACATTCTCTGCACGACTGACAGTTACACTCGGCAATCCATTTAAACAATGGGTTTGCGTATCGCAGGCGATTTAACATTTTCATTTGCATATTCTACAAAACGTCTTGTACAGATGCATCCTGAAGATTATAAATTAGAATTACATTTCTCCCTCATTCATTAGACGAAACATTCCTTAAAATATATTTTATTGAATTAATAATTTATATCTTTAGTTTTGTTCTCTTAAAATTGCTCATAAAATTTAAATTCTGTTCTTCGGAAGAACAGAAAGTGTTAATTGAGACATTTGAAATGAATAGCTGAGGATATATAGAACTAGGAAAAGATAATCACATGTGAAGAATTAAAAGACTTCAAAATTTTTGTGTATATTATCATAAGTGGTTTCATTATTCTTTGTGTTGTATTTTTTCCATTCCTGATGCCAATTCTCGTTCACCAACTTGAAACATCAACGATGATCATGTTCACTATTTAAAATCAAAATAACTAGTGTTTTCTCCACAAGAATTTTAAAAAATGACAAAAAAACTCATAGTGAGGTATAACTGAACATTCTTTCTTGCATAATTTGTAACTTTTACAGTTTTCAAAAATTAAGAGAATTCAATGAAAATTGACCCAGTACAATTTTATAGGCGTAATTCGAATTATCATAGAAAAAATTCAAGACAAATTTTGAAGCAGTTTTTGAAAAAATCTTATTCTTAGAATTGCTTTTATTGCTCGTAAAATTACGTAAAAATGTTAATAATTTGAAAGAAAAGTACATGATCTTACGTAAAGATCTATTTTAAAAAAACATGATTTATTACAAAAGAAATATCTGTGTTATTATTGTTGTAGTAAGAAGACACCAAAGAAGTTTAAAAAGTTAAAAATTCAAATAATTCAACGAAAATTAGTTCTTCGCCACTTTGACAAGCGTTTTTACGATAATGAGCAATTTTTGAGAAAAACTCAAGACGTCTACTTGTAAAGTACTTCTAGAATTTAAAATATCGGTTTAAAATCCAAGGTGATATGGTATAAGCCAATTCGATGGTCATTCAAAAAGGCACACACTTTCTTGTACTACAATAGTTACTTACTTTTTTCTTGCGTGTGGACTAGCTTTTCAGTATTGCTCTTCCCAGCTGTTCATTATAGATGCCTAAAATATAATTATTTTTTTCTCATTTTCTTAATTTTTCCCTCCTGTGAGAGTGGAATTAAAAACGTGACTTTAAAGAATTGTAGAAGAGTGGAACTTGTTTCCATATGCAAATTTTCATTGGAAAAATTTGAGCCGGTTTTTAAGAAAGGCCGTTTGAGAGATTCTGAAAATGCGAAAATTGGAACTAGTCTTCATAAAAAACTTTTCAGTTTACGAGAAACTTCATAATTAATAATTTCAAGCAATTTTAAATAAAATTTTTAATTAAAAATTCAAAAAAGTGTGTATTTTTTTAATAAAAAGAATAAACCAAAAGGTGATCATGTAATGTTATTCAGTGCATTTAGCACTACCCTTTCAAAATGCTTAAACAAAAAGTTAAGAGCTGTTTTTGAGAATATTTCATATTTAAAATTGCCTTTATTTCACTCAAAATTCCGTGAAAACTACACGTTTTGTAGAAAATTGTACATGATTTCATTTAACGATCTAATTTTGAAGAACGGATTTTATTTACAAGAAACATCTCTTCTCTTCAATATTGTAGCTGTAGAGAGAGGACTAAAATTGACATTTGTTGTAATGTATCCTTAAAAATTAAAATTCCATGTCAAATTCGAGTGACTGCGATATCAGCCAGATCGATCGGGAATATCAACTTTGGTGAAAATCTTGTTTACGATTTTGTCGTGTACGTTATTCACAGAGTCAGAAAGACAGACGAACAGACAGACGTTTTGCTTGAAGCCAATTTTTCAGTTTCAAGAACCCACAAAATATAAATTTTGACTATCCTACGTGTTACAGGAAGTAATTACTAGATATTGGAAGAAAAATTATCATTTGTTTTTGGTTTGAGGAATCTCCAATAGAAATATTTCTTTTAAAAAATGTAGAATTACTGAATTTTCTCCACACTACGTAAATTGTATATAAGAAAGTAATTCTTTATTTCAAACCACGAGTAGTTATCTCATATTCAGTTACTTGAACTCTAGAAATAAGTTTTCTCAATGGTGTACAAGCCAAAGAGATTGGTACATGGAATACCTGAATTTCAACGATGATTAGATAGAATTTATTTTCTGAATTAATGAACATTACGGAATCTCTTAGCTCCTACTATCTTCCCTTCTCTAAACCTCCGTCACCACTTATCATTCTATATACCGTTATGACACACTTCATGTAAATGTTGGGACATAATCTTCGAGGTAATAGTACAATTATGTAGCTTTGCTCGTTCCATCAATAAGCAACCACATTTCGAGCGTTTAACTCAGAATAGATGGAATCCATAATTCGGATATTCAATAGTGGATAGAGTGGCGTCCCCAATCTTGTGATCTAAATTCAAATGCATCCACTTACATTAACCTGGTTTATACGACGATTGCAACCTGTCCCCGTTCATTTATAGTTGGCATTAGCAAGATTATACTCGGAGCTTCATCTCTCGAGTAAGTACATTTCCATCTTCCGATTCAATCTTGATAAATGCATGCCAGAAGTGATCGTTCTGTTAAGATTACTTTTGAAAAAACCTTCAATAGGACGTTGAATGAAGTTGATGAAGTTTATTCCACAATACTCTTCTACATTCATACAACGTATACGTGCTTTGTAAAACTTACGTACATACACATTACTTTATTTCTTGCTATCTTTTCCCAATCTTAAGTTAAGCACTTTCATATGCCTATGTTCCTTACCTTATTTGCTATATTTACAATATTTTACCTACTTTACTTTCAGCATTAATAGTTTTTACATCTTTAAAATATTTTCCTTTAACCTTATTTCCCACACGCTATCCTTCCCTGGCCTTTTCTTCTTTCCTAACTTTGTTTCATCTGGTGCCTCCTTCATCCCGTAGAACCTGTTTTACTCTGTAATATCTCTCCCTTCTATATTGACTACCTCTCTATTTCATCCCTAGCTTCCATGTTCCTTCCTCCCCCTCACTTATGCTGCATTTCATGTCCCCCAATGAGATACATCCTACATATAATCTCATTATCGAATTGTAATTTGGTATCGTTCCTATGCAGACCACTTCTAGTCTCGTCATTTGTATTTTTTTCCAACGCCATCTTCCTATCTCCATTCCACCTCCCCCATCTAGAACCTTCTCACATCTCATCTCTCTATTCTCAGCCTTCTCATTCTCCCAATCTTCTGACCAGGTGGACCGGCGTACTCCTTTCCAATTCCAAACGCCATCTTTACACCCTTTACATCCTTTCCTCATTCTTCTTTCATTCTATCCCCAAATCCCTTTTCCCCACATCAAAACCAGTCAATCAAAAATTTCTATCCCTCTTTTCCAGTAAGTAATAAATCTCCTCTTTATTATCCTCTCACATTTTATATAACTCTCCCAATTGTTCTTGTTATTTATTTGATCTGTCCCTCTTGCTCTTCGTTATTCTTTATTATATATTCCAGATATTTATATCCCTTAATCTGTTCCGTGTCAGACCCCTTTTATTTCCATTTCCCTTCAAATCTACTACATCCACGTACATTATAAATCAGGGGTGTCCAACTTGCAAAGTCTCAAGGGCCACAACTAAAACCTTAATATGGTTGTGGGCCATATTTTCATTACTCGGGCGATCCTCACGTGACCTTCTATTGTTGATCTCGGCCGTTTGCGCGGCTGCTCTGGAACGGGGGCCCGTATGAAGCGTACCATGCATAACGCAGTGAAACATATTGGGATGATTTTGAGTTTATGAATTTATTAGAAAAAAACTTTAACTCAAAACGTAACTTTCTCGCCCGAGATGGATGCAAGTGACTTTCACGTCATCTAATAATGTTTTGCTGGCTACAATAAATGGCACCGCGAGCCGGCAGTTGGACAGCCTTGCTATAAATGAATGTACTCATATGTACACTGAATAACCTCTTTTTACTAACCAGGATTTTTTTTCTGGTATTCTTAAAACACCATTCATGCTTCCCACATCTCTTGCCATTATCACAATATAATCCGCTTATATTAGGGAGAAAAATTCCTCCTTCCCAAAATTACAGCCCCCTCTTGTTCCCTTGTCCATATACCCTTCTAATCCTGCTAAATATATATTGTTGGGCTCAAGAGGCATCGTTGCCTCAAACATGTCAGTCAAACATGTCAAAACAACTTGATCTTTAATTCACCCTTCACTCAGCATCTTGTTTCTAAATATAGATCTCACAACCCGTCAAACAAACTTCGAATTGCCGTCATTTTAACCATAATCTATTAAAAATGTTCTCTGTTAATCTTGTCAAATACAACTTTCAAATCAATGATCCCCAACGTGAGATTACCACCCTTCTCTTTGATAATCCTTCCCATTATGAGATTTAACACATAGTCTTTGTTTCTTACTTCACAATCTTTCTTGAAGCATGTCTGGTTCTCCTCAATGCGTTATTTCTAATTCCTCAACTAACCTACAGATACATTTCAATATCTCACCATACATTTTATACTAGCATGACATCACTGTGATGCCTCTGTAGCTGTCAGAGGTACACCTCCTCCTTCATATAACAGAACTATTTCCAAACCTATTTCCCCTCTTACGAATCCTTTTGGTATACTTTCCTTGACATATTTTCTAAATATTTTCTTGTATATCACGTATCTCATCTAGTTTTCAATGTAACAACAACATATGCCACAAACACAAAAAAATGGCATAAATATTTATTTAATGTCATTTTTTCAACAATTTCAACAACATTAATGTCAATATTATTTAATGTCATTTTTTCAACAAATTTTTATCTGACGAGGTGTCCATTATACGTCAAAATAATTTCCTGATCATAAAACATTACTTATTTGATTTAGTGTAGCACTTTAGTCGTAATAAGGCTCATTTTACTTTAAAATCATAGAAACAGACACTTATAAATTGTCTTATCCTCGTAAAAGTTTTATCTCAAATATTTTTAATTTATATAAAATTAACGCTTGAAATATCTACTTTTGATAATAATCTATATTACGTCCATCTTTGAAACTCTATTTTTGTTGCCATACATAGTCTTTTTTAGTTACAAAATCTAGTACTCTATCCTGACTTCTACCTTCAATAGAACTTTAGTATCCCTCTCAATTTCCTTCTTTGTAACATTAACTATCACCATCCCATGTTATTTATAACTCTCAATATTTTTTATCCTCCTTGTTAATTACCAAGTGGTTATATATTCTTAACCATCCTACATATTCCCGTCCCGATGTACTTCCTGTTTCTTATATTCACATTGAAACTCCTGTACAAAGATACTATTCACTTTTCTATCCTCTCCATGTTCTTTGTGTCTATTTTCATGTCTATGTCACCCCAATATACACTGAAGGCACTCCATATCTTCTCATTTAATTTGATCTTACTCTTCATTATTATTTGCACTTCCCCCACCATCCTTTCAACTGCCAGATCCGTCCTTATGTTATGACTGTCTTAAAATTGAATAAGAGTTGTAAATGTTCCAATGTATTTGAGACAGTTTAAGAAATAAGAATTATCGCAACTTAATTCTTTTATTGTACAACGTTTCAGGAACTAATTCTGTTCCTATCATCGGGTACTACGAAACAAATACATGTATATCATTATAGAATTAAATTAATATATTTTTTCAATTCGTATCAAATGATGATGGTGCTCACCTCTGTATTTATTTAATTTCTTTTTTTTTGTTTTCAAATAATAATTCTCTTGATAACATGTGTAAATTAATATAACATATCACATAACATAATATAACATAACACATTAATATAACATATCAGGTATGAGACTTTTTCGTACTCTTTTATGTCTCTTCCTCTGCCCTTGCCCTTCTTTTCCACCTAACTCTTCATGAATTGTAAGTTTCTCCTCCATCCATACCCCGACTCTTTGAACTTGTATTTAATTAAAAAGACATCTCTTTTGGGTCCTACTTCCTTCTTTATCTCTAATCATACCAACATCTTCAACTACATTCACTTCTTCCACTTTTACACCTCCTACGATGTCCATGGCACAAGGACATGACATCTTTCATCTTTCAACATTTTCTACATCTCTCACTTACTATCTATCCCTTTAATCCTGAGAGTAGCTACCCTATTTTCTAATCTCCAGTCTGTCCTCTGATCTAATCCTAACCTCTAAATTTTCCACCCCTTCTCTACTGCTCCTTATTTTGAATCATTTATCAAACTATCACAACTTTCAACTATCACGTTGAATGATTTCTAAAAGCATGCGGTATAAAATTTCACGCGGTCAGGACTTTACTTTCCGCGCCCAAGAACTCGCATTACGGACGCCGGAACTGTTTCGCGCCATTAGGTTTATGAGAAGCGGTCCCCGGCAGGCGACAACGGCCGCGCGGCCCTTAAAAGGTGCGCGTAAATTTTTTAGCGCCCTTTGCGAGAGGCCCTCGCACGCGCCACCTCGCGTGGAAGCTTGGGAGCGCTGCTTCTGCACGCTTCTCCTCCTCCTCCTCGTCCTGCTTCTCTTTCTAAATAAAATAATAATTCAATATTATTTTTTTATTATTATTATATTATATTATATTATCACTTATTATATTATAATTCCATTGCGGGTTCACGGGTTTTATTCCAAAAATAATAACATATTCTAGTTTGCCGACGTTTCGGAGTTTATTATAGCTCCATCTTCAGGGCTGGACAAGTTTTCACAACACGGTTATTAAAATATTTCCACATTGATAATTAAATTTATAATTAAAAAACTATGTATAAATATATTAAACATTGAATATATAATTACAAACAACGCAGAAGGCTGATAATATTCGTCTGTGTTCACAACAAACAAAACATTTTTTTATATTAAATGTATGTTAATAATGTATATAATACCACTACCAGAATTACATTCATATTAGTCTATTGTTTATTGTTTTTACCCTTTGTAATTAATTTATATAATACTGAATAATAAAGAAATAGGACACATACCTTACTATGCGTGGGAAGTTTAGTAGAAATTATGAAGGTTCACATCATGAGAACCAGCCAAACAAGATAGCATGACAATTCATCCTGCCTACATGTTCCTGAATGAACTAGTGTATACCATGGGAGCTAACCAATGGCTATCAAGAGAACAATATCCGGTACAACATGAGTCAAAGTGACATCACACCATTCATAAGATAATAATTAATTCGTTCATTCATAAATAAAAGTGTATACATTAGGTGTGCTGAAATTAGTGATAGGAATAAATGAATTTTTTCTTTTATTATATTATAATTATATAATAATAAAACCAGTGGAATCCTATACAGGGCCAAGGCCCTGTATGAAAGTAAAAATACCCATTTTCAAAATATTCAACATGGCCTTATCTGAAGATCTGTTTTTGATAAAAATATTTGTTTAATAAAACAAATTATATGTTCAAAATTGTAGATGTAGGAAAGTATAGAAAGATTGTAGAAATTGTAGGAAGAAGCCGAAAAAGTTTTAATTTTTTTAAATTTTCGAAAAAGCAGGCATTTCAACGAACAAGAGACCTGCACCATTCTCTTAAGCGTCCTATACGCTAAGGTTTAAATTTAATCTACAAATTTTGTGCGTTTTCAAGAAAAAATGGTTTAAAGAAAATAAAAACTGCGTATGTTAGACACAAATTTCGCAAAAAATACTCATGTTTTTGAAAAATTGAAAATCACATATTTTTTTATGTGTCTTCTTTTCATGAACACATTTTATTTATCTTCAGAATTGTAGTTGTAGGAAGACACCTAAAGTACTATGATTTTTTAAAAATTTTGGAAAACAAGGTTTTTAATCATAATGAGACCTACATAATTCTCTTAAACGTCTTTCGGACCATCCAACAAAAAAATAATCAAAAACGATGGAGCTGCTTTTCAGAAAAAAAGTTTAAACAAAATTAAACATTGTATATATTTAATGCAAAATTCCGCGAAAATACTAAAATTTTAAAAAAATTTAACATGACATAATTTCAAAATATATCTTTAAGGAACCGATTTTATTAAGAAATAAAATCCGTACATTTAATATTTTAGATTTAGGAAAATATTTTGAATTTTCGCGATTTTCGGAAAATCAGGGTTTCAACGAAAATGAGACCTGCACCAGTAAAACTGATTCGTTTCCGTGAGGTTTATTGCGAAGATATTTTACGGAGCCAGAGATAAGTTTTCAACGAAATATTAAGGTCGAGACGGGTGCAGAAAATCGTTGAAGGTGAGTCTCAATGTGACGACAAAAATTTGGAAGTAGGAATGTCAAACTCTGAGGCAGGTCGCCGTAATGAAGTTGCAAAATAACTGTCACTGCTCCTTCCTGAGATTTTGTGTCACTGCGTCCCACTCCACTTAATTGGTTCCTTCATTTCAACTCGTAACTTCCGCAGGTTCGTCTGCGTTCCGGCGCCGCCTTTCAACGGGAAACTGCCAGCGCCCCGACCGCCGAGTTCGATAAACGGGCTAGCGGGAGATATTCAGGACTCCGCAGTGGAGCAATGTGCTCGTGAATGAGTCGAGTGAGAGTTTTGGTTTCGGTGACGTCTACTACTGAGATCGTTACTCCCCCACGCGTAGTGCTTGATGTATTTGGAAAGGAAACGGCTTTCCTTCCTTGATGGAATGCGAGATCCGGAGCCGAAATGCACGTAGACTTGCGGATTCTTTCTCCGCATATTTCCCCAAACGGGGCTGTGAACTAACTAGGACATGCTCTAGGCTCCCGATTGGTCTCCCTAAAATGTGAAGCAATGTACGGCATGACGTGTCGGTAAGAGGAAAGGAGGGGAGGGGACAAGGAATAAGGAAGAAAATATTGCGCGTAGATCTTGGCCCATTTGTTAGGTACTGCTACGGTATTCGCCAAGTATTCATAGAAGGAACGAAAAATTATCTATCTGAACGACCAGTCGCCATAATTTTTGAGGGATTTAATTCTACCCAACTGTTTGGCAATTGTCGAATATTGGCCCCCGTCGAGATCCGAATGCTGATATATCTTGGTTAACGATGTAGCAGTGGAAATTGACGTTGACTCTGGGCTATCTCAGTAGCTGAGTAGAAGAGTAAACAAGATAAGAAGAGATAGAAGATAATGTTTTAGATTCTTCTTCTATCTTCGTACAGTCCAGTGTTTCTGTTTGTCATACCAAATGCCTTACAAATGCACTCAGCATTCCACTGACCAGCTTAATCGACTGAACGTAGGAAGTACCACATTTGGCCCGGGAGACCGAAAAATTGGCAATCGTGCTTAGAATGCGGCGACTTCCTGACGAACAGTGTCATATGTTCCCTGTTACGAAAGACTATTTCAGCGTTTTAAATTGGCACAAAGTCAAAAAAACTGTTTTGTGCAGTTGTGTCAGTACGTGTTGACTACTGTATACACAATTATTTTAATTATTTATCTACTTATTCCATTTTATAAAATTGTTTTTCTCTATTTTTTATTAAGTTTTCATAACTGCTACGTGTTTGAATATCAAACAGGCTGGAAGGGAGACATGAAACTAGATATACACAGGTAAACACTGTGTACTAAGCAACATGCAGTGCTCTTACAAAAAATAAGACCTTCACACCCTTATCAGTTTTGAAATTTTAAACAAAACATTTTAGAAGGCTCTCAGAGCACTTGCACCGGCGTTACTAAAAAAGCAGTCTTGTCACAAATTGATTTTGTACGTCAATACGCCAGTAATACCTAGCCCGATTTGCACTTCTGTTACACCCGTTGTTCCTTTTCATCGACAAAGACGTCTTTGAGTTGTCTGTCACTGTGTTCTTGGACAGAAGTTACCTCAATTAAGAACAGTTTTGGATGGTTGCACGTGTATTTTTATCTCCACTATTAACTAGAATTTTCACAATTGTTCTGCTTTCTCTTTAGTTTCCTATTGGAAAGTCATTTCTCGCGTCACTTACATTCTTGTCTAGATTTCATTTATTCTGAAATATAAAAGAACTTTCATGCCATTCTGCTCACAGCAGAATGTAAAATAAACTAGTGGTGCTACAACAAAATATACTCTCTCACATTATTTCCAACTGTTGCAATTTTTGAAAATACAGAATGTTCAACGAAAATGAGATATTCGCCATATTTTTAACAGTTTTTCTCTATTCAAGGAAATAATTTAAAGTAAAAAAAATTGGAATAATTTTTGAGAAAATAATGGTTTTAAATGTTGCCTATATTTCACTCAAAATTACGCGAAAATTACTCATCATTTAGAATAAAAATATAATCTTACTGAACTATTTGTCTTTGAAGAACTTAAATAAGAAAATTATCCATCTTAAATATTATAGCGGCAACAAAAAGCCAAAAAATTGAACTTTTGCAATATTCGAAAATTCAGAGAGTTCTACTAAACTGAAAGTTACGACAGTTTTTTCAAAGCGTCCTTTCCTCTATCGGAAGAAAGTGTAATCAAACAATTTGAAGCCATATAGGAGCAATGTTTGGAAATGGTAAGGTTGCATGCAAAGTGTTCCCCAAAATCAAAATATACATTTTAAATTCACAGAGCCTCGAGTTCGGCCAGATCGATCAAGGAATATCAATTTTGGAGAAAATAACGCTTTAGGGGCTATTGTTGACCACAGACGTATTTCCTTAACCAATGAACATCACGTACACACAAAACATTGGCTGACCACCCAACGTGTTAATCAAAGTAATTTACAAACATACAAAAGATACATTTTTATGAGGTCTGCACAAAACAATTTTTTCTGTCGAAAAAAACACCAATTTTGCCGGTTTTACAATATCTTATCCTTAGTACGTAAGTACATAATGACGAGAAAGTAAAATGGATAATGCGTATCGACTGAGAAACGACTCCTGTAGTTGATTACGGGGAAGTGAGAAATTTAGTTGCAAGTTGCCTATATTTCTCGCTGGTCGAGTGGCTGAAGATTACGAAGAAACGAAGGTCTCCTCGCATCCGTGTCGAAGGTAAAAGTGTGAGGATATCTGTGGCATTCTGGAAACAGGCTGATCTGGAGAGAGGCTCGATTCCGGTCGGACTCCCCACCCCTGCACACAACCCGCACCTCGAACATCCCTCTCCCGCACCCATCCTGAACGCCCTCCCACATCCACCCTGCATTTCCAACACTCCCTATCTCGCATCCAACCTGCACCTCCAGCACCTCCCTCCTACATTCACCCCACACACACCCCGCTCACACCCCGCTGAAACCCCGCACGCTCCCCGCACACACTCCGCACACACCCTGCACACTCCGCACACACTCTCCGCACACACCCTGCACACTCCCCGCACACTCCTCGCACACACTCCGCACACACCCTGCACACTCCCCGCACACTTCCCGCACACACACTCCGCACACACCCTGCACACTCCCCGCACACACCCCGTTACGTCCATCCCGCGCCAAGCCCGCATCCTACCCACCCTCCACCTACACCGTACCTCCCCCTACCCTGTGCCCACCTAACATCCACCCCGTACCCATCCCATGCCAAACTTGCAATTAACCGATGCCCCACACCGCACCTATCCTGCGCCCATCAAGCGTCCACCCCGCTTCCATCCCGCGCTCACTCCCCACCCCGCGCTCACAACGCGCCAAGCCCGCGCCCAGCCCGCCCACACTCCGCGCCCATCTCGCGCCCACTTCGCGCCCATCTCGCTCCCACTCCGCCCCACACCCACCCCACGCCCGACCCACGCTCAACCCACGTCCACCCCGTTACCACCACACCCCTTTACATGCCCATCCCGCGTGCACGCCTCGCGCACGCCGCCTCCACCCCACGCCCAGCCCGCCCCCACCCGCTTACACCTCACGCCCACCCTCGCGCCCATCTCGCTCCCATCCCGCCCCAGGCCCATCTCACGATCCACGCTCAACCCACGTCCACCCCGTAATCACCTCATCCCTCCTTCGCACGGCCGTCCCGCGCAGCCACTGCGCCACCGCCCCCACGCGGCGCGCCGTGCAGCGCCGGCCCCGAATCCTCTTTCCGAGCGGCGCGGCGCGGCGCGGCGCGGCGCCAGCCAAAGGTCGGGGGTCAGCGCGCCCCTCGCTGACAAGCGCTGCCTCGCCGGCGCTCACAACATCTCCCCCACACACAGCGCCCCCGCCGCAGCACCAAGGGCGACAGCTCTTAATATTTCCACGTCGAGGGATCTTCCTGCGAGGCGTGGAGGCGTCAGTGTTATCAATCCTTCAAGCCCCGCCTGCAAAATGGCGTTCTGTAAATGTTTTTGCCACGCTTTTCCTACGTTACTACGCTTTCCCTACGACGTGATGTATAATATTACTAAAACCAAGTTTCCGTAATGAAGTCTTTTTCGCATTTCATAAGTAAATGTTTTCCAACATGTTTTATTGTTGAAACCAACTGTTCATAGGTCAATGATGGAATAAATTAAAAATATATTTTTTTATTTCTCTCAGTCACTAAGTAATACTACGTAAGTTGCTAATTGTTTTGAAATGAGTGTCTGTGAAAAAATCTATTATAATTTACTCATAGCGAATTAATATAAAACTATTTAACATTCTTAATATTCAAAATTTCAAACTTGTTAAGAGCAATTAAAAATTTACCGTATACAGTATTTTTAGGTGCATTTTTCGAATGAAATTATTAAACACAAAATTTTGAGTCTCTTTTTAATAGATTGCCAATTGCATTTAAAAGTGAAGACGTTTTCCTCTATCTATAATAACTTGAAATTTAGTGTCTTTATTTTAAAGGGTGAGCATATTGCTACTCTTTCAATACTAGCGGAACCCGACAGACATTGTTCTGCCCTTCATCTTCCTCTTTTCTTCTTTTTATCTCCCTTTCTCTCGCTCTCTCTCTCTCTCCCTCTCCCTCTCCCTCTCCCCCTCTCTCTCTTAGTCTCTCCGTTTCTTTCTGTCCGTGTCTCACTTTGTCTCTGTGTGTTTCTGTCTCTGTCTCTCCCTGCCACTCTTATTGAGAGTATTTATTTAGTTAAGATTCTGCACGTCTCTGAGCAGGAGAGGTAATATTGAGAAGCGTTGGATCAGCAAAAATGTAATAGAATGTTCATAAAGGTCTCATCCTGTGGATTACGATGTGATAAAGGTTTTTTGAGGTGTCAAAATTTTAGTTTTTAATCCCTTGAATGTTGCTTAGGAGTTATATAGACTCAAAATGCTGCCGAGTGTTGCCAGACTGCATTTGAAGTTAATATTTAGTTTTGTTCTACAGCGCCATGTAGTGGAGTTACAACGGAATTAACAGCACATAAACCTTCTGGCTGAAGAAACAGAAGTGCCAACTTATATATATATATATATATATATATATATATATATATATATATATATATATATATATACACGCATATAGATAGATAATACAATATTTCAGAATGGTAGTTCATGTCTTACATATTGTCAGTTTAACTTTTTGGGACAAAACAAGAATATTATATTTTTCTGTATTCTTCGTATACTCAGCCTTTCTGGATTTTAGTTTTGTTTTTACCATTCAGAATAAGCTGACGAAGGAGAGAGCAGAATTGTAGTTTCATTACGTTATTCTTAGTAGAAACGCAGTAAATTACTGCGAAAGAGGTTGGTTTTAAAAAAGATCGACGTTTCTTTCATTGCGCAAAGAAGATAGTACTGATTTGTGACAATGGAATTAGTTATCTTTGGCGAGCTGAAACTCTAAACCTTGAAATATACACAAGGTTTTGTGTGTCTTCTAGTCTAAGCACTATCCATTCGTTAGACTGAGCTGGCTTCGTGAGGTCCAGGTCCAGAGCGGAAGAAGCACTGTTCATCCACATTTTAGCTTTCGGGGAGAAATGCAGCCGCAGTTGGCAAGCCCGTTATTCGGGTGTTTTGTGGCGCGGAGTCGCCGAGCACGGGCTTACATAGAAGTTGGACGCGTCCGTTATCAAAAGCGCCGTAAAAATAAAACTCCAGCAAATCACGGGGGCCGTTGCAAGAAATCGGAAATTCGGATCTTGAAGGCTTGCCAACCTCTGCAGCGGTCCCCCGCCGCCAAAAGAGAATGCCCACGCTCGCCAACGCTGCAGCTTAAAGGGGATGGAGTACCTCCACCTCACAAGAGTGTCGTATTCGCGCACCTTCCTGCGAAGGGAAACTAGTGGCGCTTAAAACAGCACGCGCTTTCTCGCTCGTATTTCACGCAATATTACGCGAAGAATACTATAACTTTCGAAAAATTGTTCATGACCTTCTTTCAAAATCTATTTTTAAGGAACAGATTTCATTGAGAAAAAATCTCTGTCTTTAATAGTTTAGTTGTAGGAAGATACCGAAAAACTTTGAACTTTTGAAATTTTTGAAAATTCATTTTTCAACGAACGCGAGACCCGCACCATTGTCTTAAACGTCCTTTACATTATACAGCAACAAAATTTAATCGAAAACTACGGCCATTTTTTTTTAAAATTGGAAAATGTCCCAGTGGTTTCATAGAAAGTACCCCAAAAATTAAAAAAAAAAACGGTTTCAAATTCAAAGGGCCCGCGATATCAGCCAGATCGATTGGGGAATATCAGTTCTGGATACAATCGGCTGAACGGTTTAGCCGCTAGCGTCGTTCACGGACTGACGGACAATCAGAGAGACGTTTTGCCGTCGTTCTATTTTTCGGTATCAAGGACCCACAAAACATGGATTCTGGGTCATTTCTTAATTTATCAACTGGATTTATCCACTTTTTCGTTACCAGAGCCCGGCAATAAGAGGTTTTCTGCCGAAAAATTCGCCGTTTTTTCGCGCATCATTCTCTACTCCGTAGCGAGAAAGTAATAATGGGAGCTGATATCGACTGATTTATCTTAAATCACTGATATTTACTACTTTGTCTTTTAGTTTGACATACGGACTCGTAACTTTCAAACTTTTCAGCTTCAAACTTCACCTCAGAAGAGGTCCTGCATGTCTACATAGAACGTGAAAAGTTTAAATTAATTTAAAAAGACAGTTGAGTTGTTGATCCACCCATCTAATGATATAATATTGCTGAGTAAGAAGTCTACAACAAGAATATAGGAGACTACTTATTTATAGTGCCCGGAGACACGCAGTACTCCTGTATGTTCCGTGATTTCTAGAATAAAAACTCAGCACTTACTCGTTTTGCTTTAGACGCTACACATACACTAATAAGTGCTCCTCTCCGTACTTTGATGGTAAGCCGAGCTAAGGAAAGATGTTTAATCTCGTGTAAGACATCCATGATTTCTTCGTGGGATTGTGACAGGGTTTGACTATTCCATCGTCTACTTCACGTGGACTGCCATTTATCCTTCTTCATGACCCATCCTAAAAAGAGATTTCGACACGGGAGGGTGCACTAAAATGATAGATAAACTTTTCTCAACCATCGATGGCCGAAAGCGCCCTTTGGTTCTGAGAATTGTAGAAAATTTTTCGGTAGGGGGGTCACTTATCCACACAAGAGGAGAGATATCTTTTATAAATATTGCATTTAATATTAAACCAACTCTTTTTAACAGTAAAATGGCAAAAGAAGTGAAGAAATGGAGGAAATTTAGGGCATTAAAAATAAATTTCATAAAGGAATTTAAAAAAGTCTATAATAACAAATGCCTATTTTAAAATAATTTGTGTACGTTCGCTCTTTGAAAGCAACCGTCAATGATTATGAAGCTTAATGATGACAGGACAAATGGAAATCCGTGTTAGCACCTCATTGTTGCACCTATTTCCAGTTCTTTTAGGCCAAGTCTAAGAATTGAATTTACGAAGTAATTTTGTACACATGTAAATAGGTTGATATGGATAATTAAACACATAATTTCACATAGGATGTTTATCAGTGTTTAGAAAATAATTATAATAATAGATTGGTAACTATTGAATATATTAGAAATGCTTACAAATCTATCAAAACGTTCAGTATATTGCAATTCATATAAGAAAAAACCTATTCAAGTTGGTTTCGCGTACCACTTTACGGTGCATGTACATACTATATCATTTTGAATAGTAGACATTTCTGCTTTGAAGGTTTTTCCAACGCCGATGAATTTGAAGAGCACTTCAGTTTTAGCTTTATAGTTTTAGCTTTATTTCATGATCTGTATTTTTGGAAGAATTATTTAACGGTTGCCGTTTATAACATGTTTTATTTCCGTATTTTATGAATCCCCTTATTCTAAGGGTGCCCACATATTTTTTACGGGTGTGTAATAAAATGTGATTTACTTCAATCTTATTTGACCCACTGCAACCTCATGTGCTGTAGTGATTTCCTTTTGCAATTGATGATGTCGTTTATACTGTCAAGGTGAAAATAATTTATTTGAACTTCCATTTTATTAATAGTACGTGAAAAATTCATTACTTTTTAGGTTATAATGTGTTTTCCTCCCTCACTAAACTTGAACTTCTTTTACAGTGGATTGCAAACGAGGATTTTATCCGAAATTGTGAGACTGCTTGGGCGCGTTTTGTTAGTTGTATTAGCAAACAATTCATGAGAAACATGTTTAGAAGCACGTTTCGAAGATGAAACGTTCGGGATAAATGTTTGTACACTTTCCACTAATGATTGTATGCAAAGTTTCATTTTTAAAGAAGTTTGGTGTTCTGATTATTTGTTCCAAAACATAATACAAAATTTATAAATTTGGCTGTTACACTGACGTTACACCACGTTCCTATCCTTTCTTATAATTATAACTTATATTATCGTTCAGTATACAAGAATCTCGACTGCTTTAAAAGAAGTGCATCTATGATTATTATAATTTGATGAGAAAACATATGCGGATGTTTGAAATGTCCATCGTTTCATAAAGGAATGTATGTTTCTTGGATCTTCATATCTCTTCTTCCTTCTGGCAAAAATGTTTGGTATAGTATATGTATATATTATTCTCCTTCACGGTTTAGCTGTTCCGTCTTCACAGAGTTTCCTTCCATCTTCTCCTCGGTCTTCCGACATCGCTCCTTCCCTTCGGCACGTAGTAGAATACTAATTTCGGAAGTTTGGTATCTGCCATCCTTCCAATATGTTTTAACCATTGACCTCTATATACTTTCACCCTTGTACTTATTGGTTCTACTTTTAATTATGTTCTTATGTTTTCGTTTTCGAACCTTTCTTCTCTTGCATACCCTTTAGCTTTGCGCAAAAATCTCTTTTCACTTGGCTATCCTTGATGTTCTCTTTGTAAGTACCTAGCTTTCGCAATCATGGTGAAGTGTGGGAATTGCCATAGCCTTGTATATTTTTATTCAAGTTTTTTGCCTCGTTTTATTTTTTAGGGCATTGTGAATGGTTCCACATATTATTTGTAACCTCGAAATTTTGTTGTCTGTGTCTCTATCTTCTGATCATGCATTGTACACCGTAAGTGTATACTTATATCACGTTCCTAAGTAAGTAAGGATGAAACTTTTTTCTAAATGTTTGTTATCAACGACTATCTTGGACATGCTGGTGTATTCCCCCAAAATGCCATTACTTTTGTTTTATCTTTTGATATCTGAAAGTCGTATGTTTTACTGATCTGTTGGCGGTGGTGTGAAATCATTGTAAATCACCATAGATAACTTTAAACCCCCCTAAAGAGAACGCATGATTCCCAAACTTACTTTCTGTAACGTTTTCTTCACGTAATTGTAACCTACACCCCTAATTCTCCCATTTCATCGCATTCCATAACTTTTGATTATTAAGGTCTCCAGTGAGAGTATCCTCGCTCTCCTGTTTGTGGCTCTTTAGGAATACGTGTGCTATATATTGCTGCTCTATACATTCTTATAGAGCACTTGCCTCGCTGTATGAGAAACTTTTAAAATTAAAAATGTCACCAAATATCATAATACTTCGAGTTACTAAAATGTTAACTTCACAGTAACTTTCTTCGGATATCATTACTGCACCCTCAGGATCGCTTTGTTGTTCGATCGGCATATCAGCTAATTAGTTCGCAAGTTGTGGTGACGGTAAATCCTAGAGTAGTGTCACACTGTAAAGCGCCTGCGCGAACTGTTGCCGCATTTGAAACTTGTCGGCTTCATTACTCTGCTTTATTCGGAAATATGTGCTGCGTTGACTGGCAACGAGCAATTAAAATTTGAGGTTAACAAATTGACTGCTACTGTATAGACGATTACGTCGATCGATCCAGCACTTACTTGGTGGCATCTATCCATCTGTCTTGTCTGTCGGTAGTTGAGGAAGTCATCCCCTGTAGGCCTTCCCTACCCCGCTACTTTCCCTCGTGCTTCAATTTCACTACATCAACCTCCACCATCACATTCGGCGAAGCCCCGCTTCTTCCGTGCCCAACTCCGCGCGTTCCCTCCCTCACTTCCAGCCACTGCCTCTTCCCCGTCTCTCCCCCTTCTGCGCCTGCTGGTCTTTCGTACCCGCCGATCCCCACGCCCTCCCCTCTCCCTCATCTACCCTCGCCTTTCCTTTCTCTCTCCGTTGCATCCCCTGCCACACGCAGTCGTCCCCGCATCCAATGGCAATCATCCCCCTCTTCCTCCGTGCGCCCTCGTTTCTCCTCCACTCCACCGCCGCTCTCGTTTTCCGCTCCCGCTCTCAGCCCCCTCGCCTCGCCTCCCAGCCCCCTCCCAGGCCCCCCTCCCTCGCCCCCTCCCGCGCCCCCTCCC
>JAHLJT010003656.1:12276690-12290603 GCA_031308135.1 Acheta domesticus
CTCCAAACCATCTGGTTTATTACTTAACACTTAGATTTATGTTTGTGGCAAGAACTTCTTTCACCTTCAACCAGCTACATTTTTGTCCACGTTACTTTAAGTTGCTTGCCATCTAATTTTAGTCTGCTGTTCTATATTCTTCATGGACGCGACGCTTCAATGTCATCGGACTTATCTGAATTGTGTTGACAAAGCGAAGAAGCAGACAGAAAATATAGTGCTAATGCCGTTTTATTTTAGGTTTCCGAAGTGTACTTAAGTGGAAGAGTTAATCCAATGGACTTAGTCTCGGCACCATTCTATGGATTGATTCATTTATAGTTAAAGGAAAAAATACGGCGCCTGGAGATTAGCCAGCTTACAATGTACAGCAGGCAAGTTTTCGAAACCTTGTACCTGTTCCACATCTTTGACAGTGTAAACTCTTAGCTCATGAAGCGCGGATTGCGTTAAAGCAGGCACGTCAAACGGCGCTCACACGATCTATTTGCCCGCCTGAGGATCCCGGCGCTCCAATGGGAACGGGCAACTTCCCCTCACTCCCCATTGGTTTCCCCTTAAAATTCACAAAGGAGTGTACATGCGCAAGCTGAAGTGGTGCAGGGTGATGAGTAGAGGCTTCGTACGAAAATATGTTTTACCAGACTTTTTTTCTATCAAATAACCGAGAATTGTATTATATTTATATCATTCGCTAGTAATTACTATTTCGTGTTTATTTTGTCACTAAATTCTCCCTTATATAAAAATCTTTGCTAAGTGACGGGAATATGTTTGAATGACGTGTACTTCCTTGTTTTCGTGTTTGTGTTGTGTTATTAATCATCCAGTTATTTATCGTATTTAGCAAGAATGTGAAATAAATTAACAAATCTCTATAAGTTAACAATTCTTGCTTACGGACTGACAGCGCTTTTAACAGAAGCCTTTTGTCTGTTAAATCTTTAAACCTGAACATAGAAACTTCATGATTTTTATATCACTCTTAAGTAAAACTCATTACAAAATCAAGATACTTTTGATTCAATTTTTTTAAATTTTATTCTCAATTGAGAATTTATTTTATTTTTAATGATCATTTTTTTCGTCATAAAGTAAAAATGGGGATTACATAGGTACATTTGTGAAAATAACTGTCAGGTAACTTCTCCCAAGAGTGTCATGGGCCAGGTATCCAGTGGCAGCACCACCACTCCGAACAAATTTGTTCAACCCTTACTTTTAAATCCGCGCCAACTTTCTCTAGATGCAGTGCCCACGAGCTCTAGAGCTGATACCCTGCTCGCGACCTTGACGTGGCTCACTTTCAGAAAAGAAGCTGAGCCTCTTGAGTGCCAGGCAGATTTCGCACGACATGCGCAAAGGCAGGCATAGCGACCGAGACACTTGCTTCAGACTGATTTGAAGAAAAGCGACCAGGTGTTTTTGGTTGGGCAGCTTTATTTCCGCTATTGGATTAAAAAGGAAAAATTACAGTTTATTTGAAAACAAAATGTGAGGAGCTATTCAGCATCTTGGTAGTTTCCAGAAAACACAGAGTAGCTTATTTATATTGGTATAGTAGTATTTGTATTGAGGAGAAAATCTATCTGCAGTGTGATAGTATGTGCCGAAAAGAAGAAAAAAGTAATTCGCAAGAGTCAACATACTTTGATTCTATCACGTTGTGTATCAGTCTATCATAAACAATACCACGCATAAAATGGTAAAGGTCGCAAGAATACATAGGTGATGGCCACATTATTTACTACTTACTTGTGACCAACTTGTGAATTTTAGCGGCCCCGCGCACATACTATTTTCGGCCTTAAAATCCCCGACGGTATGTTGGGCTAAAAACGTCAACACGTTAAGTGAGGAAAAACGATTGATTAGTTCTGAATTTACGTTAGAAACTGGTATTCCTTCCAAGGATTCTGAATAAAGTACATTAATTCCGCCGTGGCAAAGTCTTGTAACTCTCGTCGGCGAACGAAATTCAATTTATAATGTAGGAAGCTTAAGAATTTGAGGTAGGACTTGGGGATAGAAGTAAATGTCAAGAGGATTGCACGGAGCCGTGGCTGTGGGGGCGAAGACGCGGGCGTACGTGTGCAGCTCTATCTTTGCGCAAGTAAGTGGCACTCAACAGCTCACGCGCCTGAGTCCACTCTCGTCTCTACCCACCCACCCACCCACCCACCGCTCCAACCCGGCGTCCCCTAACGCCCCGTTGGTGTGAATTGACAATTCATACCAACTACATACAAAATCCTCGCCTCGCCCGCTGCTCAATATCTCTCGTACCCCCCTTACTCGGCCACTCGGCTACCGAGTCATACCGATGTGAATCAGCTCGCTGCTTGAAACTCTCCATCTCTGGATGGGACACCCTTGAGCCAGAGGTGTTGTCATTCTATCGCCTTGCCACCCGGCGAAAATTCTACCAATGTAATTAACCATGGTTCCGCCTACGTCTTGTGACTGCATTCACCACTATCTGGCCAGCTGAATGTAGCTCAGAGTCAGCCAGAATTGCCTGTACCTGTACAGCGACTATGATTGGGAGGTTTCAAGTTCCAACGGTGGAAAATATTCGACATTAGTACCTCTTATGAATGTACAGGGGTACGCGTTGGTTAGCACATAGACATCTTCGCCGTATGCTGGTCTTCTCAACCTTGAATACCTTCAACCCCGCGTAAGCTGACGTATAGGTTGGCATCGTATCTTATCATTCAGAGGACAATAAATTTTAAAATTTAATAATGCGACTTATATCCACGGCAGTTGACGTGTCCCGATGTCATCAACTGATGTCACTGCAGTCCCTCTGACGAGGAAGTGGTAGGTTCGAGTACCTATGGGGGCAGGATTTTCGACACTAGCTTGTCCGCTATGGTCGAATTCATTCGCTGGCTGGAGGAGAAATCTAGCGGCCGACTTTCCTGATCGGTAGTTGTTCGTGGTTTCTCCAATCAACACCAGGCGAATGCCGCAGCAGTACCCTAACAGACGGGCCTCGGACCGCGCGCGATCTTTTCTACCTCTTCCTTGTCTTATCCTCACCCCTTACACACACTTACACTAATACGCACTACACTACCACAAGTGCCGAGAGACCTGTCGGAATCTTTGAGCGCATCCCAGCTGGAGGGGTGCCCCGCTAGTGGGCGACAGCTGGCCGGAGAATACCCCGCTATCCGACGGTAGGTCGGCGCCGAATTCTCGCCATTCAGCGAGGGAAGATCACCTTCTGTTGAAACAAAACATGCACTACTCTTATGGGGCTAACGACAGTAATTTACGTGCTCGGCATCACTAACAATCAATCAACGAAAAGTGCCTGGAAACACCAATCAATCCACCGACTGAGACAATATCTCCCCTGCCTGAGAGCGACTTTTCTCCTTCAGGGCTGTGGCCATTCCTGCCACCTCGCGTAATTTCCTTTGTCTCCCTCGCCTGCGACACGTTCACCTGAGTGCCCCGCCCACCTCGCCGCAGCCCACTGGCCTGACCACCTTCTGCGCTACCGCCGCCGCCGCCGCGCAAACTCCTCCTTCCTCGCCGCCCACGTGCGCGCGTGTGTTTGCGCCAAGTAGGTAACTCGCTGTTTAGCCGCTCGTGCGCGGTCGCCGTCCCGTCCGTCCCGTCTCGTCCCATCTCGTCCCGGCGCGTGGGCGCGGCCCAGCTGCCGAGTTCCCGAAACCCCAGGGCCAGCTTGCGGCGCACCGCGGCTCTCTCGTCCCGTCCTCTCCTCGTTAGGGCCATATTGAGCCCTTCACCACCGCGCTTAGTCGAGGCCAGTGAATGTCATTTTAATTATACGATATGCCCATTATTGGTTGTTGTTTTTTTGACTACAAATTAACCGACTTGGACCACACGTGCATGCTCCCTTCATTTACCGGGGCTCAATATCAATATCTCGGTAGCAGGTGCGTGTAATTTTATCAGGGGATCATCATTTTGGTTGGATCTGATTTTTATTCCCCAGGATTATGGTAGATTCCCCAGGTATGGAAGATGAAATGATGATAATGAGGAGTGAAAGGATGACATACACATATAGCCAAACACAAATACACCCATGTCCGAGGCGGGACTCGAACCCGTGGTCATTCCGTCCGAGATCGCCACTGCCTTGACCTACTACCTCGACTATCTCGATCGGCGGAAAGAAGGCATTCCCCTGTCGACAATAGCTCGATAACAAAGGCAGACATAGAAAGCATCACTGGCGATTCCTTAGGACACTAGGAAAATGTGATTTTAAATCCTAGGACCCATCGTTTACAAGTTATGGGCGCTGTTACAGTGCATTGCGGCGTCATGTGGGTTACGGGTTGCCACCTGCACCTCATTTCTTATCCATACTATAATCTACGAACTTTTATGTTTTCGTCTCAAATCTGTTTAATGCAGGACTGGGGATCATCCCTTTATAGCAATAATGCACATAAGTTGTTACCATGTGTTCTAAAATTTTAAAGGTTCGTGAACTTTAAGCCTATTGTATGTAGAGAAGATTATTATTATTATTATTATTATTATTATTATTATTATTATTATTATTATTATTCCATTACATCACGACTAAAGATCTTATGAGTCGGCTGAATAAAAAATCTACTCCAGGTTGCAACCAGCTACCTAAGGAGCAGATTCGGTGACTATCAGTGCCTCTACAATACTTTACGCAAAATGTGGGCTGTTCCAAATAAAGCAATTTCTTGCACTTCCCAGTCTTTTGAATTACCTGGGAGTTTAGACAAGTTCTTACTCAAATTTTGCGGAACAATCCCAGAGCTCCGATAACTATCGGGACGACCTGTGCTTTTACGCCCCACATTCGGCTGATCTCGATTTCCAAACTCTTGTATTTAAGACGTTTCTCTGTCTCCTTGGTAACGACGTTTTGATCGCAAGGTACAGCAACATCGATAAGTAAACACGATTTTTTCGCCAAATCCCGGATAACTATATCCGCTTTGTTTGCCGCTATCATGCGATCAGTTTGAATTTGTTGGTCGTACAATATAGTACACAATCCAACAGACCGTCACCGTTTCGGTGAGTGTTCGTACCACTTGGGGCATGTGTTTGGAACTTCGAGGGCGGTACAGATCTGCCAGTGGAGGTAGCTACACACCCTGTCATGTCTTTTAAGGTATTCGGTCTTTGCTAGGATTGGACAAGCTGAGACAATATGATCAATGGTTTCTACTTGCTCCAGGCAAATGCGGCATTTGTCATCTTGGGAAATTTTGAGAACCGCTTTATCATAATGTCGTGTTCTCAAGGCCTGATCTTGGGCAGCTATTACAAGTGCTTCCGATTCTGGCTTACATCCTTCCCTTTTAAGCCACATAAATGATAGATCTTTATTGATCTGCACCTTGTCCATTCTTTTTAGGTATTGTCCGTGGAGTGGTTTGTCTCTCCACGATTTCTTTAACATTTTTTTGTGTGTCACACTTCATGTTTAGCGGCATCAGAAGTTCAGTGTCTGGGTTATTCGACGTGTCTTGCCTAGTTTTCTTCGCAATGTTTCTTGCTACACTAACAATGCCTCTGTTTCCCATTCTTCGGTCAGATTTCATGAACCTGCCTCATTAGAGGGTCGTCTTGATGGCTGACTACATACTTCCCCAACCCGACTATTGCGTTGTGCCAGGAGGCCTCAATTTGTCTGAGGCCTCTTCCTCCTTCCTTACGTGACACATAAAGGTCTATGTATATCAGCTCGAGGGTGGGCAACATGATGCATTGTTAGCAGTTTTCTGGTTTTTCTATCCATGGTGCGAATTTCTTGCTCAGTCCAGTCCACTAGTCCAAAACTGTATTCGGCTACAGGTACCGCCAAACTACCTATTGCAGATATTTTATTCCTGGAATTCAGAGCGGACTGCAGGACCAGTCTCACTCTCCTATAATACTCCCTACGAATTCTCTCTTTCATTCTGTCATTCGAGATGGTTTCACATTCTTCAATGCACAGATATTTGTAAGTTTTACCTGGCTCAAGATCTTGAATCACAGTGTGCGTATCAATTTCAATGTTCTCAGACGTTGTGAGTTTCCCTCTTTTTAAATTGATTTTTGCACACTTGTCAAGACCAAACTTCATGCAGATGTCATTGCTAAAGTCATTCACGACAGACAGCATTTGGGAGAGAATCGCTTCATTCTTAGCAACACTTTCAGATCATCCATGTAAAACAAATGTGATACTGGCCTTTCATCACCATGGAGCTTAAAACCAAAGTCAGCTTGCGACAACTGTCTCGATAGTGGGATCAAACTAATGCAAAACAGCAGAGGGGATAGTGAATCTCCTTGAAAAATACCCCTGTTAATCTGAATACTTCTGGTTTCTACTGCTTCCTTTCCGCTGTGGATTAGTAACCTGGTACTCCACGACTTCATACTAGCCTTGCAAAATTCAATAAGTCTAGGATGAAATCGATAGATCTCCAGGATCTTCAAAATCCAATCGTGTGGTACACTATCAAGGCCTTTTGGTAGTCAATCCAAGCCATGCTCAAATTACGTTTGCGTTTCTTTACATCATGCAGGATGACTTTATTCAGTAGCAAGATTTCCTTACAGCCATAAGAGCCTTACGGACATCCTTTTGTTCAGCTGGCATTAGATGATTCTTATCTAGATGTCTATACATTTTGTCAGCTATGGCTGAAGTTATAAGTTTGTACAGTACTGGCAGACAAGTAATTGGCCTGTAGTTCTTCGCCAAAGAGCTGTCTCCCGCTTTGGGTAGCAAATACGTGATGCCGCGTTTGAGCCATTCCGGGATTTCCTTTGGGTTTTCAAAAATTTTATTAACAGCCTTTGCTAGATGAGAATGTATTGCTGTTAATTTCTTAATCCAATAAATCTGGATCTTATCAATCCCGGGGGACTTCCAGTTTCCCATGTTCTTAATTGCTTGGAAGAGGTCCTCTTCCGAGAATTGGTGAACATCTTCCACTGTTTCCTACAAGTTCATCGGCAGCATCAACTTCAGATTGAATCCAAGATGCGTCTTTGTTGTAGGATCTGCTCTCTTCCCAGATTCCTGCCCAAAATGCTTCGACGTCATCTTTTGAAGGAGTAACAGCTTTGCCATTCGGTTTTTGAGTCAGATTGCGATAGAATCTCTTCGCGTCTGTTTCAAACAACCGGTTCTGTACACGGAAATCTATTCTACGTTTGTACCTTCTTATTCGTTGAGCCCATGCTTCAATTTTCTCTTTTAGCTTCTCAACTACCATTAGCCTGCTGGTGTCATTTTCAATTTGGTATTTTTGTTCAACATTGAATATTTTTCGTTGAACTTTAGAGGTGTGCGTTGATTTAGAAGATGCCTCAGCTAAGAATGATATTTCACGCCGGGTGTCGGCTATCCGTTTCATAATTCTGTTCATCCATGGGGGTACAGAGCTGTTTACTCTGTTTTGCTGTCGGCCGTCGGGTTCTTGGCTGGCCCCAAATTATCTGAGATACTAGATATCCCGTTGCATATATGATGTGATTGATTTCAGTAATATCTAGATCTCTGCCTGGGGTCTCCACCACCTCATTTAAGACAGAATTCACTGTTTCTATCACTCTTTTAGCTTTGGCATTTCGTATATTCTCCTCAACGGTTCGCGAGATTCAAACGGAAGTTGACTAACTCTTTCTATCTCGCGCCGAAGGAGATTTCGCATCATGTCCTTATCGTGTAATTCATTGCCAGTTATTATTATTATTATTATTATTATTTATTATTATTATTATTTATTACTTATATTATTTACGGTTGCTATTTTCTTCACTATTCTTTTCGCTGCGTTCTTTTTATTTCATGTTTAACAGTTCTCAATAAATTCGTATCAAATTAGCGCCGCCAAAGGGACTTAAATGATGAGAATATTCTTCAAAGGCTGTGAAAAATAATGGTCATTCGCACTTTTACCTTTACTTTGAGTGCAGTAAATGGTCTTTTTATTTCCGCGCTTTGAAAAGAAGGTATTGAATGTAAAATTGGCTCTTTCGAACTAATTCCACTAAAAATGTTTCAGAAAAACGTGATTGGGAAAGCTTCAAGTACAAAGAGGCTTAATAAACTCTAATCCTCGATTTTAACGTACCTTCGCACAAAAGCGCTAGGAATTATTGGCTGACTAGTGGTGTTCCTGTAAATAGTGTAACGCGGTTGTAAATACCTACCGACCCTACTGCTGCTCCGGAGACATTGCCAGCGCCATCGCAATACCCGATCAACGCCTAGGTATATCTTGGTCCCGAAGTAGTAGTAGTAGTTGTAGTAGTAGTAGTAGTAGTAGTAGTAGTAGTAGTAGTAGTAGTAGTAGTAGTAGTAGTAGTAGTAGTAGTAGTAGTAGTAGTTTCTCTGGTCGCGAGCGACCACTGGTGATCCATTTATGGATATGCTCAGCAGTTAAGGCTGCCCCTACACTGCGATTTTTATAACTTTGCCCCTCAAAGCCAGTCTTCACGATGGAATATGTCACGGTATTTCTCGTCTGTCGCAGTCGTGATGCCAGATATCGCGTCCGTATCAAGCAGTGCTTGCAATGATACGAAGTCTACCAGCACGAGGAAGAAAGACGCGAAATATTCTATCGTGGCTATTGGGGTTTGATGGGCAAAGTTATAAAAATCGCAGTATAATTTACACATTTTCCTTGTTGTTGCTGCTACCATATTCCTCCACTTCGCTCGATCCTCTGTCGCTCTGATGATAGGATTTCAATCTAGTCCTATTATTGTCTTAATTCCATCTGACCACCTTGTTTTCCTTCAGCCCCTGCCTCTGCATCCAGAAATGGACCATAGCATTAGATCCTTCCCCAAAGAAACCTCTTTTTTCAATAGTTGTCCGAAATTTCGCAGGTTAAGGTTGGTTGCTACAGCTGCTAACGAAGAACTCTGTTGGATTTCTTTTAGTATAGATATATTTGTCCGTCTAGCAGTCTCTATAGTATCTTTCTCACGTCCACATTTCAAACGAGCCTAGTTTCTTCTACCTACTTTCTTAAGTGTCCAGCTTTCATAACCACAAAGCACAACAGGATACTTTATGGTTTTTACTTGGTCCTGTACCTACCCATAATTGCCCATGGTATCCCTTGGTCACTTCTCGATGCTTGTACAATTGTTCCTAGTACGGAGCCAGTTCCTCAATGAAACACACAGATTACACACTCGTTTGCATTTCGGGCAAGAGATTATGAAGGATAGGGTATAAATGTATACATGAGAGACTCGGAAAGCCCTCTACGCCACTCACAACTGAAAGTTCATGATTCACTCGTTCGGTTTCACACGGATTCGAAACTGCAGTCTGTGTCCACGTACGTGGACTCTTCTGCCACAAGCAGAGGCCTCTCATGAGGCCGTACCTTTCACCGTTCTATTATACAAATTGTATGATTTATAATAATAGTTTGATAAAACTAATTATACAATTGAAGGTGAATCGTTTTATGCAAACGTCGCTTCATTGTGCTTTGCAGCATTGAATCCCCAGTTTGACACCATTCGTTTCGATAGTAACAATGCCAAACGAAGTAATTTTAACATTAAAACCTGACATTTTTGCACACAGTATTGAGCAATTTTGTCAAATTTAATTACCTCTACAGAAAAATGTTGTAGAGAATAATATTTACAACATGTATTAATTAACACAATAGTTCAAATTAATTAACACATGTAGTGTATTTTCAGTTACCTTTATTATCAATTTAACGCTTTATTTCGATCTCTGACGCAGAATTTTGTTGCATCCAATCAATAAAAATACATTCTTAATTATCTCTTTTAGCTGCACATAATTTATCGTCAATGCTCTTTTGCAAAAGTTGTTTCCGTATGACATTAATGATGCATTGATTTTATTTTGCGAAAATAAACCTTGAGAACAAAGCTATTCACATTATCTGTGTGTCTAATAAGCACATGTAATAATTTTCAGTATCACGAGAATGAAATATGCTTTGACCATCATGGCCATTCACTCCTTTTCATTTAGAAAATCGTACTATACAAAATAATTTCCAGCAAATACCTCATCAATGTTTTGGAATATGAATGAAATGAAAGTTGGAATTGAAAGCTTTATTTGAGAAATTTCTAAAACAGTTTTAATGTTCTAACCTTCTGATGGAAATTAGGGTTCATTGTATAAACGAATTATTTATTTGTGAAACAGCTAAAAGGAATACAGAGCTCGTAATTTTTCAGCAACAACTAAGATAATTGAAATGTCACAAGGATCTAAAAAATATTTAGGTATAATCGGTCCGACACACAAACATGGACAGAAAATATGGATCAAATTGGACTGACCATTTCGCTTGTGTTTAGTTGCTTCGGTAACACTCTCTCAACCTGTCGATTGCAGCGACCATATTGCTAGATATCAATACATACTTTTCATTAACAAGCGAATTCAGGCTGGATATAATATGGCACCTTGTATTGCCCTTCTAATTGTGTCGTAATTAAATTTGTTCCAATTCAATGGAAATAAATCCTTGCTGGACAGTGACTGGTAAATGATATAATAGCTTAACACGATTCAAAATGCCTTGTGTATTAAACTAATACCTTAGTGTACACTAATACCTTAGTGTACACTAATACCTTAGTGTACGTACCCTCCTGAAACGATCTGTCCTGCTTTATATCATTTGCTAGCTTTTACTCCGTAGCGAGAGTCTACAAAAGAGCATGCAAGCATCGTTTTAATTCTACAATATTATCAATATTCAAATATGCAAAACACATTATAATTTACAATTAGAAATTAATTTTTTATCTAGCAGAGTTAACTGTTCAGTTTATTGCCTCGGAATGTAACGATCCACTCTATCACTCAGCTATACATTGAAATATGAGTATTTGTATGAAGGCCGCGAAGCAGTACGTTTTTGACCGAGCTCGAAAATTAACTTCGCTACCGAGGTGCATTCAGTATTTTTTGTACACCCACCTCAAAGTAAAATTTATTTAGTGCTCAGTTTTACTTGATATAAGCCACAACTTTTATCATTATCAGAAATATCTCCACTGAAACAAAGGTGGGAATGAATTGTCCGTGCATCCTCTGAAGGCACAGTCACAGTTCGTGCAAGAGACGTTTCCGTCTCCAGCGGTACTAATACTTCGCTTTATTCAGAATTTGTATTTGTATATTGAGTAAGTGCGGAGCAAAGTGACTCAGGTCTTGGCATTCTGACTTCGCATTCGGGAGGCCCGGATCCAATCCCTCCAAGAGAGGGGATGGGAAAAGAAAGAGGAAGGCAAAGATAGGACGTGGTCCGCGGCCCATTTGTTAGGGCATCGTCCATTCTCCTGGTATTGTTGGGGGAAGAACGGAAAGCTAACGATCAGAGCATCCGGCCGCTAGAATTCTCACGACAGCAACTGAACTCGACCTAGCCGTCGAAAATCTGCACCATTGGGACTGGAACCCTGGGACCTCCCGATCAGAAGCGCTACAAAGACATCCGTTGATGCCCTGAGCTACATTCGTCGGTCCTCCTGAAGAAACACGCACGGCCCACCCCTGACGTGACTGATGAGACGCCTGCCTCGACATAGCGCGACCCAGCCACGCGGAGAGGAACTGTTTCACTTCGAGGGGGCGGGGTAGGGGCGGATGGATTGTTGGTGATTCCGGGCTCGTCAACTATTAGGGTCATTAGTACCGTAAGTGTAGTGCGTAGTGCGTGCTTTTGCTCGGGAGGTGGCGGTTGTTTTCCCCACGCTGGATGGCGAGATCTGGCGCCGACTGTCGGCCGGTTGGCGGGATTTTCCCCAACCAAATGTCGCCTATCAGCGGGGCTGCGCCCCAACCGGGACAAGCTTTAAGCTCCCGACCGGTCTCCCGGCGTGTGTGGTATGTAGTGCATGTTAGTGCAAGGGTGTGTAAGGGGAGAGGATAGGACAAAGAAGAGGAACAAAAGATCTGTCCATGGCCCGTTTTTTAGGGTACTGCTCCGGCATTCTCCCGGTTTCGAACGGAGAAACCGAGAAAAACTAGGCATCAGAGCAGCCGGCCGCTAGAATTCTCCTCCAGACTGCGACTGGATTCCACCTAGCTCTCCTCCCACCGTCGGTAGTGGAGTCCCAGGTGGCCAGTCCCAGTCAGAGGGAGTGCAGTTGATGCCCTGAGCCACCTCTCCCGGTGGGAGGGGCGTCGCGACTTCGCCGGGCGAGACAAACGCCGGGCGCGCCGCGTCGCGCCGCCCTCGCGCTGCGGGATGCGGGCGCCGGCATGCAGCAGCGCGACGCGACGCGGTGCGCCATCGCCTGGGCATTTGTTACGAAGCAAATGACAATCGGACGGCGCGGTAATTACCCGTGCGCTGGGCCGCGCGACAATGGCGCAAACACGCGAATAATAATGGCGGCGGCGGCGTCAGCGCTGGATGCACGGCCACTGGCATAAATATGCATGGCGGAGCGCCGTGTTATGAATGGGAATCAAACGCGACGCCGTGAAAATGAGAAAAGCCGCCGGAGCGAGTCAGAATAACGCCGTCGATTGGGGTCAGGAGATCGACGCACGTAATGTTCAGAAATCATTTAGTATTATGGTTTATTAGTTTCGAACAGCGTGTGTTCATCACGTGCTGGGTCTTCGTGTATCTCAAGCATTTAGTAGGTGATGTATAATGGAGAGAAATACCGCTCATGTTATACATTTCTGGAAGTTTACTTTCTTGTATGTCTTCACTACATACTCCGACTATAGGAAAGTTATGTAATAATGTACGGAATTGGGTGGCAGAAAACACGTTTTGGTTTTGTCTAGTAACGAAAAATGGATTGTTCTTGAGCCTATTATTACTTTCTCACTGACGTGGTATAGTCTGAATACAAGATTTGTAGGTCATTGATACCGAAAAGGTGCTTTTTGAAAAGGCTGTCGAGTCTGTAACGTCTGTACCGTATACAGGATTTTCACTCAAATGAATATCCCTCGATCGATCTTAGTAATATCGCGGAACTTGAAACAGATCTTTTGTTTTGGGAGTACTTTACAGACGAAGCTTAAAGGACGTCGGCCATTAAAAGTAACTTTTCATTCCTCTGTTTGGTTGCCATAAATTGATATTATAACAGCATGATGCTTCGAAAAAATATAAATATTCATCCACGGCGACACCAAAATAGTCAATATGTAACCAGGGATTGTAACACCAAGGTGTTTGGCTCCCGTTCAGAGTGTGCCGTGTACTATCTACCTAAGAGTGCTTCACAGACATAAGCGGGTGCGTCTTCGACAAACAACGAGAGAGAAAGCGGAACACAAGCTCGCCGGCCGAGTTCACTCTGCCTTGCGCTTGTTTTTGAACGTTGACCGAGCGGTCTTAATGGGAACTTCTGCCAACACTTACTCTTGTGTTACTCTGTCTGAATTAACAGAACTCTCCCAGGCATGTTCCTAGCTTCAAAGAACTCCAAGAGAATTCTTCCTCTTTCCTGACGGCGTCGTCTTGAGACGTTGCTGCTAAGATGTACGAGAATAATGAATAAACAATATTCTTATTAATTTTTGAATACATTTTCGTGTAGTACAGTTCTCTTTTTCTTTCAAGATGTTGCAATAGCTAGATGGAGCAGTGTGTTGTTAAGATGTAGATACGGAAGCAATATAGAAAATTTGAAAGGCACAATCAGTATCTCAAAAGTTACGTAAATTATTGCAGTTGGTACGTAGTAGAAAGAACAATTAAAAAAATATTCGAGATTCATATTTATCTCCGGTAAAAAAGTCTCTCATCGTGAAACATGTAAGAGTTTTATGCCACATGAAAATATATAATTATATTGCACTTGAAATAAGCAATAGACACAATAGAGTTATTTGCTATACTATTATCTGTAGTTTACAGTAAGATGCTATCGCTGCA
>JAHLJT010003656.1:12291603-12314103 GCA_031308135.1 Acheta domesticus
TTTTTATTTTTGTGGCGAGTGATTATTCAGTTAATTTTTCAATCTTTTTTGAACCGTACGAGGCAACGGTTGTATCGAGTTGTCTTGTGATTGATTTGAATTGTTTGAATTTGTTTCAAATCTTATTCAATATTTTGAAGACAAATTTCATCTAATATCTTTATCTATTTACGGTAAACGTATAAGTCGACATTGTAGTTAAACAGGTGTGTGCAGCTTAAGTGAAACGGAAATACGCAACCGCATTGCAAATTTCGTAAGTACTAGTTTTCAATAGAATTTTGTAGTATGAGCATACCTTCTCTTTCTTGGTATCGAATCTTAATTTAATTGTATCGAATACACATAAATCTTACCACTTTTACAAAAAAAATATTAAGCTAGGTGTACTGTTGCTTTTATCTGAGTTTTCTGTATTATTCCAATTTTATCACGTACTTTAACACGCATTCGTGACATGGCTACTGTTCGTTTCTACTCTTTTTACTCTCTACACCCTCAAAAGCCGACCTTCTGAAAGCCTTCACACACGTAAACAGTAATTTAGATAAACATATCCGAAGGCTGGAAGAGGTCGTTCTCTACAATGACGGTTGGGCACAAGTAGGCAACACTGCGAATTTCCCCAACCGTGCACCCCGTGACTGCACATAAGACACAGACACCACATCCAGTTCGCAATTCAACAACAGATTTAGTGTTTTAGATTATGAAACAGATTTTCCTCGCCTTCCTGATCCTCACAACCCTTCCCTTCCATCGACAAATACATGCACAACCACCGCAAACAGGCTAGGAAGCGTGTCAAAACCAAAACAACGTAAAGCTTCGCATCCTAGCCCACTTGACAACAAAGCCCATTCCTACTGAGCCTAAAAAACAGGTACATATTTTAGCTGACCAGCCTCAAGCCATGGTCGCCATCTTTCCTCCATTCTCAGTAGGAAGTTACCCCCAAACTACTCAGTCTCGTCTATTTTTAAACCTAACGGGAGGTTTGCAGACTTGACTGCAGAGTTGGACAACTCAAAGCACACACGAAGACAATGACAATCAGACACAGTCTTTATTATCGGAGGGCAGAATGACATTAATTTGGGCGGTAACTTTACACCTGAGCAACATGTAAACAAATTACAATGTGCCGCCCAAATACTAACATTGTAGTCTCGACTCTGCCCTTCTGGTACAACAGGCCTACACTCTGCAGCGAGATTAAGCACGCAAACCAACAACTAAAACTGCAACTGAGAGAAACAGATGTAACGCTTTTTGAAATGAATTTCCTCTCAGTAAACACTTCACCCGGCACGGTCTCCAACATGAACCTTGCTGGAAAACATGCAGTCGGTGAAAAGCTTGCACAATACATCATCAACTCCAGTCCTACGCAGCCTCCTGCCAAAATCCATCCTTTCACCTTCCTTACGTTCCCCACCACCCACCCTTATTCTGAACCCTCTTACCCCCATCCTGTGAACCTACTCCCGTTTCTTCCATTCCCACTACCAATGACGCCTCTATTTCCTCACAACCTGTGACTGCTGGGACACATTACAACCTTCGACCACGCACTCGAGGTAAAAATGGAGTAAATATATAGCAACTACAGTCAGATGCAGCAGAAAAACATTCGTGTAGGTACTTGCAAAAAATAAAGATATTGCACCATAATGTTCAATCCCTTTCAAATAAACCTGAGTTTATCGAGGCAGCTCTACAGAGCGATTTAAATCAAATGGATGTTCTTTGCTTTACAGAACATTGGTTATCTCCTAATGAACTTAGCATTTTCCAAATTCCAAACTTTTACCTCGCAGGCTATTATTGTAGAAAAGAGAATCTCATAAAGTCCGGCATATGGAGGTTCTTGTATTTACGTTAAAAAATAATATTGATTCTATCTCCTTGACGGAATTCAATGAGTATGCCGTTGAAAATGTTTTTGAAATTTCTGTTGTACATCTTCCTGTGCTAAAAATGATATTGCTTTGCATCTACAGGCCTCCAACAAAGAGAGCTGCAGATTACATTTTGTTCTTAGAAAAAACTAGAGATAACACGTATCAAGTCATCAATCGCTCTTTTGAATCCATTGTTGTATGTGGAGATTTAACATTGATTTTCTAGTCGAATCTTGCGAGAAAGAGCAGTTTCTTAACTTAATTAATTCCTTCAATTTAGATATTACAATAAAAGTACCTACACGGATCACAGTAAAATTCAAAGAAGGCAATCGATCAAATTATAATTAACAAAACCACTACTCGACATGAAATTGAAACAAAAGATTTAGGATACAGTGACCACGATGCACAAATTCTTACCATTATACGAAATGCGAACAATGACACAATAAATAATACACGTATGAGTAGAGTGTTTTCTAAAAGTAAAATAAAATTATTCATTGATTACTTGCTGCAGGAGTCATGGGGACGCAGTTTATAATACTATTGATACAAACGATAAATATTATTCTTTTTTTTCAACGCTTTCATTTCATTTTTAACACTTGCTTTCCTCTTCAGAAAAGAAAATTAAATATTTCACGCAAAACAATTCTTGGATAACACAAGGGATTAGAACATCATGTAAAAACAAACGAATTCTTTCTTTCATTTCTAAGCATCATAACGTATCTCAAGATTTCCTCCTGTACTTTAAAAAATACAAATCATTGTTAAGAAAAGTCATAAGGCAGGCTAAAATCATGAAACACGATCAGGATATTTTGAACTCAAATAACAAAACAAAATCAATGTGGGATATAGTAAAAAATGCGACCAAACCAACTAGAAACCTTATAGAGAATGTTGTTTTAAAAGATAACGATAGAGAAGTGAACGATCCGGCAACAGTGGCTAGTCTCTTTAACCAATACTTTTCGAGAATTGCTGTCGATCTCACTAAGGGTTTTCAGCCACAAAATTCAACATCTGACGTTTCCCTAAAAGTCTTAGACACTATGTTCGTTTCCGAAACCTCTTCCTATGAAATTCTCAAAATAATCGGTAAATTAAAAATAAATATTCGGCCGGTTTAGATGAATTTCCGGATTGTTTGTTAAAGACGTGCGCGCCAGCCATTATACACCCGTTAACTCACATATTTAATGCATCCTTATGCACCGGAATTTTTCCAGATATTTTTAAAACAGCTAAGATTAAGCCGCTCTTCAAAAAAGGCAACAAAAATGAAGTTCAAAATTATCGGCCAATTTCTCTTTGTCAGTTTTTTCAAAAATATTAGAGAGACTTTTTTATGTGCGAATGGAAACCTTTCTGAATAAACACGACGCGTTTTTCAAATTGCCAACATGGATTCCGGAAATCAAAATCTACGGAAACAGCCATTTTTTCTTTTCTTAAGGATGTTGCCTCATCATTGGATCAAAACGAAGCAACTATTGGAATTTTTTAGATCTTTCAAAAGCTTTTGACGTCATTGATCATAACATTTTACTTTCAAAATTACCTTCGTATGGAATCCGTGGTATTGCTCTAGATTGGCTATGTTCGTACCTTAAACAACGATCTCAGAGAGTAGAAATACCTTACTGGAATGATGGAACTTTATGTACACACCTTTCCGGTTCTTTGCCAATTGTACGTGGAGTCCCGCAAGGATCGATTTTAGGCCCTATTCTCTTCCTATTATACGTAAATGACATGCCCTTAGCGATTCGAAACGGAAGAACAGTTCTCTTTGCGGATGATACAAATATTCTTTGCAACAAAGAAACCGTAAATAGTACAATATCAGACGTTTTCAAATGGTTCCGTAATAACAAATTAAAATAAATGAAAATAAAACAGTTTCAATGCAGTTTTCCATATCAAATAAAAAATTCTGTACTCCATTGAAAATGAACGGTGTGCCATTGACTGATGTTAATGTAACAAAATTTTTAGGTCTATCAATTCAGTCAAACCTCAAATGGAATGCCCACTTAAATGAATTGAACACAAAATTAAGCTCATTATGCTACGCGTTCAGAATTCTTTCAAATTCCGTCAGCCTTCATACAGCTCGTTGTGTATATTTTGCCAATGTTCACTCCCGCCTGAGATATGGCATAATATTTTGGGGAAACACATCTTATAGTTCACAGACTTTCAGATTACAAAAAAGAATTGTACGAATAATAAGCAAATCCAACCCACGTGATTCTTGTAAGTCACTCTTTATTAATCTAGGAATTTTACCATTACCTTGTCTCCTGATTTACGAATCAGTAGTTTTTGTCAAAAATGACTTACTTAAGGACGGGAATATATTTTCAGCAAACGCCGATGTCTATAAGTATAACACACGACGTAGTAATCATATTCACCAGGTGGCAGTATCAACAGCTCACTACAAAAAATTCACATACAATTCATGTACATTACTCTACAACACTTTGCCAGAAGACATTAAACGATTAAATTCAATAGAAAAGTTTAAGTCCCAAGTAAAATCTTTTCTGCTGCATAACTGTTTCTATACAATTCGAGACTATACCGAGCATCAAAAAGGAAAGTAGAATTAATTTTAACAATGATAGTTAATGTAATTATTTATCATTTGGACTGTATAATTCTAAAGAACCTGTAACAAGTATTGTACCACAGTTTCTGGGTTGATGGCCCCCATCTCGATCAGGTTTTTCGTCCAGTTTCCCTGATCCTTGAGCAAATGCTGAGATGGTCCCTTGTTTTGCTTCTGGACATAAATGTAACTTCATTATTTGTGCACGTCTTCTGAATTTCAGTGGGAAATATAGTTATTCAAATTATCGTTTTTCATATTATCGCGGCAAAAAAGTATTATTCTTTCATGAAGAACATGAGGGTTCAGGGCAGAAATTTATAGCTAATTTACCTTTGAAAATATATTTTATTATATAGGAGCGAATATTTTGTCAACAAAACTCGAAAAAAACTCTCTTTTCTGTATTCAAAATTCGACTAGAATATGGTTTAGGAGAGAGACCACAGAATTATGAAACGTGCACAAAATTCACTTCTCCCCATAGCTCGTCATACGCAGTTTTTAACTGTTTTTGACGTAAATAAATAAATAAATAAATAAACAATATTAATCATTATTCGACACATAGCGGTATTAAGGCTGCTGTAGTTGAAAGGTTTAACAGAACATTGAAAGAGAAAATGTTCAAACAGTTCTCTATGCAGGGATCGTACAATGGGTTGAATTGTTGCCTAAACTTGTAAGTGAATACAATAATACAGTTCATTCGACTATTGGTATGAAACCTAAAGATGTTAGTAAAAAAGATGAGCAAATGTTGTTAAATAGTGTGTTTAAGCAGCAGTGCGCTGTTGTTAAAAATAAATATAAGATTGGAGATAAAGTTAGAATAAGCAAATCCAAAGGCTTGTTTGAAAAAGGTTATACTCCTAACTGGTCAACAGAAATATTTGAGGTTTATGAAACCATACCATCTAATCCGCCAACTTATAGGATCAAGGATTTAAAACGGAGATCATTTTGAAGGTTTGTTTTATGAACCTGAATTACTTAAGACAAAATATTCAGATGTTTATTTGGTTGAAAAGGTATTGAGAAAGAAAGGTGATAAAGTGTTTGTTAAATGGTTAGGTTTTGATAGTTCTCATAACTCATGGATTAATAAAGCAAGTGTAGTTGTTTAAATTACTTTTATGGTTAAATGCCATAAAAGAGCGATCTTAAAACAAAAAACATTTATTCATCATCTTCTTCATCTTCACTGCCACTAGTTTTTGGTTCTAATTGTTTTTCGTCTGATTTATCTGTAAATTCAATCTTATGGAAACTTCTACCTCCACTCAATTTGATTTTACCTTGATAAACTAGATATAGTTGCTCTTTACCTGCGTTAATTATATTTAGAGTTTCTTCATCAAACAGTTCAATATAACGATCTGGTAAAAACATCTTGAAGTCGCGGATGAAAACAACAATCTTATTTCCAAGTTTAGTTTCTTCTAATTCGATCTTTTTGATTAATAGTGTTTTGTTTTTTGGTATTTCGTTTAGACTCCTGAATTGAACATTGGGCTTGTTGATTTGATTGAGTTTATTAATAATGGACTCCATGATCCTATTTATTATATAATTAAAAATATTTTTTAAATCATTTTTTGTTAGTCAGAATCAGATTCATATCGAGTTCTAACACGTATTTCACCTTCATAGTCAGAGTCAGAGTCAGTATCCCATTCACTGTCAGAAATAAACGAATTATTAAAGTTATACTCATCACTTTCAAATGGTGTAACTTTTAAAAGATTTCTACATGTTGGGCAGGTGTTGTTATTTTGTAACCAGGTTTCTAAACACGATTCACAGAAAAAATGATTACAAACTGTTTTTACCTTATTAGCACGACGTCTAACGAACAAACATATGCTACAAGTTTTTCTATTTTTCCCAACACTTTTATACATACTACGATTGAGTCTTTCGATTACGGCATTAGATACCTTATTATTATTTATTAAAGTGTTCCAATTAACTTAGTTGCAAACTCTATAATGAAATCATCTGAAAGTTCTTGGTTAGAGCAAACAACATCCCAATTACCTTGATCTTTAAAGTCTCGAATGAATTGTTCACTTAACTTTTGATATTTACAAACTGTATACCACGTATTGCTGTCGTAATTGTTGCTGAAATCTCTTAAAAACTGTTCTGAAAAGTTTTTCCTGAGCGTTAGAATCATTGACCAACTGCTTGGGGATTTACATGTATATTTATCTCTAAACTCTCTGATGAAATCTTCTGACACTTTTTGACATTTAATGAAATGTAACCAATTGAATTCTTATCTTTAAATTCTCTGATGAAATCTTCGCTTATTTTTGTGAACAGCCAATACCATGCCAATCAACTTTGTGACTGAACTCTCTTATAAAGGTTTCTGTAAACTTTTGATTATATGACATTTCAGACCAATCTAATTCGTTTTCAAATTCTCTTATGAAGTCTTCTGAAGGTTGGGATAAGCTGATACTTTTTTCCATTTAATGTTTTTAGTTCTAAGTGTTTCACTACATCATGTCTTAATTCTTCATCATCATAGAGCTTTACTAGTTTATCGTTTGGTACAATCGTTAGAAGTTTATTAATAATGCTTTGTTGACTCTTTACCAAAGCGGTTAGGTTATTTTGAGGTTGTTGTTGTTGGTTTGTTTCATTATGTCTTTTGATTAAGGCTATTAGATCTGTTTTTCTAAGGTTTGAATAACCACAGATTCCATTTTTTCTACAGTATTGTTTAAGTTGTAGGGTAGATTTATTCTCCATAACTATCATCTCAATATTTATCTTTAAACTTATTTATTTAATCATTTTCAGTCATTTTCGAAGGTCTTAAGTAGTGTCCTTTACATATCTTAATTTTTCATTCTTTTTGATTTATTCTTCTTGTTCAATTTTATAATGTCCCCAAGGTAATGTGTTTATTCCATTTGGTAGTATGTATCGTTTATCATCTTTAAAGCTGAGTGCGAGTTTGTTTACTTCTATTGTATGTATTTCATGTTTCTGACTTCGAATGAGTCTCATCGTTTTATAAATTTCAGTTTGTTTATCTAAGCATGATTTATAGTCTTCGAACTTTAATTCATTTTTCACAATACATTTCTTAATTCCTTTAGCCTTTTTGATTTGACCAGTTTCCGAATTCATAGCATACATCTTAGACCTCAAGCCGACAAACTCTTTCATGATTTTTCCTTTAAGTTCATCTTTCATTTTTCCTAATACTTTCTTATTGACTTGGGGTATATTGTACGGGTTGTCGATTGGATAGTCGCTTGTGTCGAAGTAGTTAATCATTTGTTTTACATCTTGATAAAAGTCATCAGTTTTAATTTCGTATGTAAGAGAATCGGTATCCATATAACAGATTGAAATATTGTTTCCGTATTTAGGTTTCATTATGTTGTAATGGAAGTCATACATTAGTTCTTTAGATATATCGAGAATACACATTCCAACATAAATAGGTTTGTTAAATTTGATTTTTGTTTTGTTCATATGAATTGCTGCAAGATGTTCTGTGTATATGGTTCTGTGTTTGAAGTTTGGTTTGGGAACGAGTTATCACATAACTTAGGATTCGAGATTAATCTTATATCAACTCTATTACGTATGTTTCCATTGTTTTACCGAATACTGAATTATTCATAAGTTTGTAAAAGTCTTTTTCGAAATCGTTAGTTGCTTTAGTTCTCATTTGAGTGTTAAAGTCGATATAATTCTTCAACCAGTTAGATTGTTTAAACTTTATTACTCTATGGATTTTCTTTAGTTTTAGTCCTAGTTTTAAACACTGTTGTAAGTTTCTATAATGAATGACATATTTTTCTTTGTTATCTAATGTTGTTAATAATTTCTGTTGGTTAGAATCAGGCGGACATTTGTTTTCTGGTGCTAATGGAAAGTCTTTATGAAAATCGTGTAATTGTACAGGATATTCTAAATCAACCTCTAGTATGTAGCCGATTTTACTTTCTTTTGATATGTTATTAATATTAAGGTTTTTAATCTCATTTTCAGTTAGCCATTTAAAATCGCCATAAGGTAAATATTGTGACATAGCCCAGCCATAAAGATTATTCGAATCTAAGTAGGCTAGATAAGTACTTTCTTTTGTTTGATCATAGTCTGTCATATATTTATTATTTGCTTTTGAGTATCTTTGGCAACATTGAGAAATTCCACCTTTAATACCTTTCTCAGTCATAAGTACCATATCATAATCGCTTAGTAAGTCGAGTTTAACCTTAGTCATCTTCAACATTGCATCAAATGCTAAACCAGGACTTGTATAATACCACGCTGGATCGAGATTATAACCATTCATACATGTTGTTCTAAAATTTTCGAATACGTCAGAAAGCAAAAGAGTATCGGTTTTAAGATACAAATCGTGGTATTGTCCCATGTTCTTAAGATTGAAATGTTTCCATATTCTTTTTGCGTGTTTGTAATCTTCATCTGTTATATGTGTTTGTTCAAGACTGTTGAAGAATTTGCTTTTTGGTGGGAGTTGTGTTTCCTTAAACTTATTCCAAGAATCCATATAATCATAAGGGTAAACACCCTTTCTAGAAACTAATTCTAATTCCGTGTCATCAAAGTATTCTTTTGTTATATTCAGTTGGTCATGATTTAAATTGTTAACTAATGAAGCAAGAGAGGATGGCGTAAATCTAAACGAATCGAGAAATCTTAATTTAATAGAACCAACATCCTTTGAAAATGTAATGTATTTTTCTTCGTTGTCTGGAATAAGATTAATAGATAGAGTTGTACAGCCTAATTCCTTAACAAATAGATGTGAATCGTACCCCGAGAGATTATGTAAAAAGACTGGTACAAATGTTGGTACTTTCAGTTTAAGATTGCAGTTGTTACAAGCTGGTGCAATGAACTTTCCTGTTACATGATCATGATGTGCAACTTTATAATTCTTCTTAGTGAAACACTTGTTACAATAGGTACATGTCGTTGCATTTTTCAATCTTTCTTTATCTCCTTTTTTGTAAATAATATCTAATTTGTTTTTGTATATATGTGCAATCTTCTCAGCTTGTTTCATTAGACTTTCAATAAATTTTCTTGGTGCATTTTTTCCTCTATAGTACTTAAGTGTTTCAGCTGTTCCATTTTTAACAACACAATAAGAGAAACCGCTGGGTTCATGCTTCTGACATTTAGTTGTGTATTTATAATTAGGATTTGGTTGGCAAGTATCTAACTTACAATTTAAACATTCGAAGTCGGCATAAATAACATATGGTACTTTCATTGTGTTTTGTATGTTTTTAAATTGAACCTTTTCACCAGGCTCTGGCATTTCAATCATAGCTCGTTCATTTGTACAACACATTATGATATGTTCTTTATATTTTGATTCTGTATTAAAGTGGAGTAAACAACCTCTACATATATACTTTTTTTCTGTGTGTTTGCTTATCTGTGATGAGATTAAACGTGAGAGATTACGAATAAGGCAATAATGTTTCTTTTCACCTTTAGTAGCGAGTAATAAATCAACATCTTTGTTAGAAGGTCGTCTGCCTTTGTTTGGATAATAAGGGAAAATTTTATGATTTTTATCATAACCGAATACATTAATTTGTAATCCAGTTCGTTGTTCTATTTTGATATATCTTTAAGTTCTACTGGAAATTTAATATCTTTAAAAGCGTTATCAATGTCGTCCTTAAGGTTAATGTATTTAGAAACTCTCTCAGCATCTCGAGGCATAGGATGTAAGTAAGCCTTCAAACAGTATAAGAAGCACTTATCATCTTTATTCTTAATGTTCACTACTGCTTTTTTATGTTTGATTTTATCAGGCAATTCGAAATATGAGTTGCCGCTAATTGGTACGTACTTATTTAATCTTAATTCAAAACTTTTAATTCGATGAAGTGTCCAACCGGAACCTCTTCCTTGAAACTCGCACATTTCGCTTAGTAATTTGTTTTTAGCATTAATCATATAATCGTGTAAATTGTCGAGTTGTAGTACAATTTGGTTTTCTGTCTTAAAGTTGAACTCATGAATATCATCTTCTTTTTTGTAATCACATAGTAATTTGACATTGATTTTCAGTGAATTGTTTCTTCGAAGACTGCTTTCAATCTTTTAATTACAGCTTAGAAACGTTTAGAAACGAATGTATTGGACTAGTATCTAATTTAATATCTTTCTGTTCAAATGTCCAAGTTTCAAGACTGCTTTCGAATGATGTATCTGTTTTTTGTACATTTAGTTGATCTCTTATTTGAGGATTTGTGAAAAGTTCTTGATCGTCGGTAGTGGTAAAGGGTAATTGTTTAATCGGTAGTTGTTTGATTTCTTCTTTAATGACGTATCTGATGAGTTTTTCTCGATTCAAATTCGAGTAACCCTTAATATTATTCTTTCTACAGTGGTCTTTTAATTGGTTAAGTTTCAAAGAGAAAATATCACTTAATTCTTCTGGTGTGTCTTGGTATTGTTTTAATCTTTTGATTAGTTTGTTCTTACTTAAAGAACTACAGCCACGGATCTTCTTGGCTTTACATATTTGTTTAAGTCGGCTCTCCGACAGTTCGTTCATCTCCTCAATTGTAAACATCTTCTGATTAGTATTTTCCATCGTATATATTTATTTTTATTTTAAAACAAAAAAATTAATCATTTTTGGTATTTAATTCATTTTCGTTAATTTTAATCAATTTTGTCTAATTCAGTTTACACTTACATTTTCTCTTGGCGCATTGGGCAACTACTTGCTCAAATTTAATTTGGACATTTTTTGTGACTAAATTCATTGAGATAGTGGAAGTGCGCCAGAACATACAAAGTACATCTACTATTATTATTATTATTATTATTATTATTATTATTATTATTATTATTATTATTCCATTACATCACGACTAAAGATGTTATGAGTCGGCTGAATATGAAATCTACTCCAGGTTGCAACCAGCTACCTAAGGAGCAGATCCGGTGACTATCAGTGCCTCTACAATACTTTACGCAAAATGTGGGCTGTTCCGAATAAAGCAATTTCTTGCACTTCCCAGTCTTTTGAATTACGAGGGAGTTTAGACAAGTTCTTACTCAAATTTTGCGGAACACATCCCAGAGCTCCGATAACTATCGGGACGACCTGTGCTTTTACGCCCCACATTCGGTGATCTCGATTTCCAAACTCTTGTATTTAAGACGATTCCCTGCCTCCTTGGTAACGACGTTTTGATCGCAAGGTACAGAAACATCGATAAGTAAACACGATTTTTGTGCCAAATCCCGGATAACTATATCCGGTTTGTTTGCCGCTATCGTGCAATCAGTTTGAATTTGTTGGTCGTACAATATAGTACACAATCCAACAGACCTCACCGGTTTTGATGAGTGTTTGTACCACTTGGGGCATGTGTTTGGAAATTCGAGGGCGGTACAGATCTGCCAGTGGAGGTAGCTACACACCCTGTCATGTCTTTTCAGGTATTCGGTCTTTGCTAGGATTGGACAAGCTGAGACAATGTGATCAATGGTTTCTACTTGCTCCTGGCAAATGCGGCATTTGTCATCTTGGGAAATTTTGAGAACCGCTTTATCATAATGTCGTGTTCTCAAGGCCTGATCTTGGGCAGCTATTACAAGTGCTTCCGATTCTGGCTTCATTCTTCCCCTTTTAAGCCACATAAATGATTGATCTTTACTGATCTGCACCTTGTCCATTCTTTTTAGGTATTGTCCGTGGAGTGGTTTGTCTCTCCACGATTTCTTTAACATTTTTTGTCTCTCACACTTAATGTTTAGCAGCATCAGAAGTTCAGTGTGTTACTCGACGTGTCTTGCCTAAGTTGTCTTCGCAATGCATCTTGCTACACTAACAATGCCTCTGTTTCCCATTCTTCGGTCAGATTTCATGACCTGCCTCATTAGAGGATCATCTTGATGGCTGACTACATACTTCCCCAACCCGACTATTGCATTGTGCCAGGAGGCTTCCATTTGTCTGAGGCCTCTTCCTCCTTCCTTACGTGACACAAAGTCTATGTATATCAGCTCGAGAGTGGGAAACATGATGCATTGTTAGCAGTTTTCTGGTTTTTTCGATCATGGTGCGAATTTCTTGCTCAGTCCAGTCCACTAGTCCAAAATTGCATTCGGCTACAGGTACCGCCAAACTACCTATTGCAGATATTTTATTCCTGGAATTCAGAGCGGACTGCAGGACCAGTCTCACTCTCCTATAATACTCCCTACGAATTCTCTCTTTCATTCTGTCGTTCGAGATGGTTTCACATTCTTCAATGCCCAGATATTTGTAAGTTTTACCTGGCTCAAGATCTTGAATCACAGTGTGCGTATCAATTTCAATGTTCTCAGACGTTGTGAGTTTCCCTCTATTTAAATTGATTATTGCACACTTGTCAAGACCAAACTTCATGCAGATGTCATTGCTAAAGTCATACACGACAGACAGCATTTGGGAGAGAATCGCTTCATTCTTTAGCAAACACTTTCAGATCATCCATGTAAAACAAATGTGATACTGGCCTTTCATCACCATGGAGCTTAAAACCAAAGTCAGCTTGCGACAACTGTCTCGATAGTGGGATCAAACTAATGCAAAACAGCAGAGGGGATAGTGAATCTCCTTGAAAAATACCTCTAGTTAATCTGAATACTTCTGGTTTCTACTGCTTCCTTTCCGCTGTGTATTAGTAACCTGGTTCTCCACGACTTCATACTAGCCTTGCAAAATTCTATAAGTCTAGGATGAAATCGATAGATTTCTAGGGTCTTCAAAATCCAATCCTGTGGTACACTATCAAAGGCCTTTTAGGTAGTCAATCCAAGCCAATGCTCAAATTACGTTTGCGTTTCTTTACATCATTCAAAATGACTTTATTCAGTAGCAAGATTTCCTTACAGCCATAAGAGCCTTTACGACATCCTTTTGTTCAGCTGGCATTAGATGATTCTTATCTAGATGTCTGTACATTGTGTCAGCTATGGCTGCAGGTGATAACTTTGTACAGTACTGGCAGACAAGTAATTGGCCTGTAGTTCTTCGCCAAAGAGCTGTCTCCCGCTTTGGGTAGCAAATATGTGATGCCGCGTGTGAGCCATTCCGGGAGTTCCTTTGGGTTTTCTAAAATTTTATTAACAGCCTTTGCTAGATGAGAATGTATTGCTGTTAATTTCTTAATCCAATAAATCTGGATCTTATCAATCCCGAGGGACGTCCAGTTTCCCATGTTCTTAATTGCTTGGAAGAAGTCCTCGTTCCGAGAATTGGTGAACATCTTCCACTGTTTCTACAAGTTCATCGGCAGCATCAACTTCAGATTGAAGCCAAGATGCGTCTTTGTTGTAGGATCTGCTCTCCTCCCAGATTCCTGCCCAAAATGCTTCGACGTCATCTTTTGAAGGAGTAACAGCTTTGCCATTCGGTTTTTGAGTCTGATTGCGATAGAATCTCTTCGCGTCTGTTTCAAACAACTGATTCTGTACAGGAAATCTATTCTACGTTTGTAACGTCTAATTCTTTGAGCCCATGCTTGAATTTCTCTTTTCGCTTCTCAACTACCATTAGCCTGCTGGTGTCATTTTCAATTTGGTATTTTTGTTCAACATTGAATATTTTTCGTTGAACTTGAGAAGGTGTGCGTTGATTTAGAAGATGCCTCAGCTAAGAGTGATATTTCGCGCCGGGGTCAGCTATCCGTTTCTCAATTCTGTTCATCCATGGGGGTACAGAGCTGTTTACTCTGTTTGCTGTCGGCCGTCGGTGTTCTTGGCTGGCCTCAAAATGATCTGAGATACTAGATATCCAGTTGCATATATGTGTATATTGATTTCAGTAATATCTAGATCTCTGCCTGGGGTCTCTACCACCTCATTTAAGACAGAATTCACTGTTTCTATCACTCTTTTAGCTTTGGCATTTTCGTATATTCTCCTCAATGGTTCGCGAGATTCAAACGGAAGTTGACTAGGTCTTTCTATCTCGCGCCGAAGGAGATTTCTCATTATGTTCCTTATCGTGTAATTCATTGCCAGATGAATTTTCACCACTGATGTGTGTTTCACTGGAATGAGATGAACCTTCCACGGGATCATCATTTTCAAGTTCTACATGTTCGTCATGTGGATAGTTCGAGCGAAGTACATACTCTGCATTTCTCTCAATGTCAGCAAGTTGTTCTGCTGTGAATTTTCCACTGCTGAGTATGTATCGTCGTTGACTGGCTAGCTTCATTGAGTCTAGTGTAGGTCTTATATCTGGGTTCCGCTCTCTCCATACCTTGAAAACTTCTATTTCTGAGGCCCCATTTTTCGCTTTTGCACAGTAAAAGCACCACATCACCTCCTTAGTTCATCCCGGGCCCATTCTGACGATGGCTTCGAGCTACTGCCAGGCTCTGGGTTCCCTGGGACTGGCATCCGTGGGATGGTCCAGACGTCGACAAGGTGACATTAGCTCGGTTTCTGAGCAGGTACTGGGACATTGGTAGAACGAAGGCACGTTAAGATTCATTATATTGCTTGTTCTATCCATTTTGCTCATTGGTTTGAATTGAAGATTCGCAGGTCGCAAGTTCGAGTTCACAGATCACACTTAACCCTCGGGTTGTTTCCTGCCATCCGTTACTGCGACCCACAGTGGCCTCGGGGCATCCCCCCGCAGGGCCCAGCAAGGGGTCCCTCCGATCGCCAGTCGGCATTACTAAACCCTACGGGATTTTCACTGACTGCTGAAGGCAGCCTCCTTCGCTGGCTAATGCCAAGGCTTCGGGCCTCCTACTCTAATCAGTGGGCCTGGTGTGCCAACCCAGTTTCTCTCCTGTACCCTCTATCGGGCCGGCAACAGGAAGTCCAAAGGTTCATGACCCTTCCCTCTCTACTTACTTCCCACTCTCCTCAAAATGGAGTACTTTCTTCGTTGACCCCTCACCTTCAACCTATTCAGCAAGGGAGGCCCTACCGGAAGCTAGGCTACCACTGACATAGCTTTAAGGCTCATGGGGGTACTCAAGCTTCACCACCAACTGCAAGGTCGTGTACTCCTTAGGTGGAGTTATATTATTATATTATTATTATTATTATTATTATTATTATTATTATTATTATTATTATTAATATTACTGTAGTGATTACCAAAAATCGACTAATCTAAATAATACACTCCCGGAATAATTCATCTTTTCGAAGTTCCCTCTCAGACTTTTCACTTCCTGGAGCTGCGGAGAGAATTGTTGGAGTTCAACGCTTTGAGCACGCGTGTTTCCACAATCCTGTCGCAGAGCGAAACAATACGCCGTCGCTTGTTTTTCTTGTGACGGCGGCGCTTCGAAGAAACCCTCCGGAGCGGACCGGCCGACGAACACGCGACGAAGCCCAAAGTCAATAAATGAAGGCGGGAGGGAGGGATGGCGGCGGGCGGCGGCAGCCCCGGGAGCACAATGACGAAAACTGTAATAAAGCGAATCCACGTGGCCACGACCCGCTGTGCTCTTCAACTGGTCTCAGACGTTCACGGTCGATGAGCGGCCCTGTCCCGCCCTGCCGGCCGTGCAGGATGCCCGGGCGCGTCACACTGAAACTTCGAAAATTAAGCTAAGACACAATTAAGTACATTTTGTCTAATAAACGCCTTGGATATTCCGAATTGCTGAGCCGCAAGAACCACGCGAAAGTTGGTTGGAAAAATACTTTCTCTGCAGAAATTTGCATCGCAAAAACATACAAAGACAGAAACATGTCAATGGTTTATTATTTTCAAAAGAAACGAATATATGTAATCAGAAAGAAAAAAATTAATACAAAAATAAAAAAAGCAGTCAAATTGGGTAAAATTTTTGCACAGAAAATATTTTTTCAAACCAACTTTGAGTGCTTATTGCGACTCAACCATTCGGAATATCACAGGAGTTTATTGGATGAAATACATTTTCGAAGCTTTATTTTCGAAGTTTCGATGTTTCCTCCCTAAACATTCTGTATTTGCCATCCATCAATCCTTCCTTCCGTCATCTCTGAACAACATTAGCGCCCGAAATGTTCATAGGAGTTTATCCAAAATGAGTATTCCCCGAACGACTTGGACCGGGGGAAGATCACCGCCACCTCCCAGTGGAAAACATGCACAACAATTACGGGACTAATGACTTCGGTAGTTGACGCGCCAGGAATCACTAACAATCAATCAATCAATCCAAAGCGCAAGTGCGCCAGGTGCGTTACGCGGAGTGGGGAAAAGGCGCCTCGGGGCTTTCAGCTTCATTTATGTTCGGCCATCAGGTGGCGACATGGCTGTCGGCGGCTGGGGTGGAGCAGTTTTAATGAAAAAGAGCAGGAACACAGCGCGGCTTGAGCAAACACCAGATGGAAAGCGAGACGGCGGAAGGGATTAGGGGCAGCGAGGGCTGGCGCGGGGGTGGGGCTGGCCGGGATCGAGCGGGATGAGGCGGAAGATGGCGGAGGACGGGGCAAGGCTTGGTGCGAATATCACGGAAGGATTGCGGTGTGCGGGAGGAAGGGCGGTTGGAAGGGTACGTATGTTGGAAAAGGCGGGGTGTGGTAACGGATGACTTCCGGATGGGAGTTTCAGAAGACAGTGAGGAAGACGGAGGGGAGAGGACGGAGCACGGATGGCGGAGCGTGGAGGATTAGGCACGAAGGACGAGATACGGAGGTCGGGGCAGGGATGGAAAAGCGAGGATAACGGGGCAGGAAGACGGCGGCGAGGACGAAACAGGAGGACGAAGCGGGAAGACGGGGTGGGGATGACAGGGTGGGGATGATGGGGTGGGGAAGGCGGGGTGGGGAAGACGGAGTGGGGAAGACGGGGTGGGGAAGACGGGGTGGGGAAGACGGGGTGGGGAAGACGGGGTGGGGAAGACGGGGTGGGGGCGGAATGACGGGGTGGGGCGGGGGTGGACGGGGCGGGGGCGGGGTGGACGGGGTGGAGGCGGGGGACGTGTTGGGGTCGGGAAGGACGGGTAAGGCTGGGAGGACGGGGAAAACGGGTTGGGGGCGGGGAGGACGGGGTGGGGCGGGGAGGACGGGTGGGGCGGGGAGGACGAGGCGGGATGGACGGGGCGGGGAGGATGGGATGCGGAGGACAGGAAATGGAGAACCTGGCGAGGAAGGAGCATTGAGGACGAAGAAGAGAGGGCGGGGCGGGGAGGATGGAACGGTGCAGAGCGTTTGACTGCGACGGGGTGGGCGGGGCCGGCGCGGCAGGTGGAGGAAGGAAATGAAGGAGATCGGCCTGGCGGCTCAGGCAGCTGCCGCGCACCCAAGAAATGCGACGGTTCGTAATAACATGGCCAGAGCGCGCACCGCCCTCACGCCACGCCACGCCACGCCACGCCACGCCACTCCAGGCCTCAAGGGAACGTTCGGGAACAAATCGTGGCTCTCCACGGACCTCTGTTCCACGCACAATAGTTGTCCCACTTCTCTATAAAGTGGCCTTTAAAGAATACGCTTAATGTTTATTTCGTTTAAACACATAATAGCGAATTTGAAAAAAAATAACCTATTAAAATGATGATTTTAGTCATGGACCTGTAAATGAAAAAACTGAACTGAAAGAAAAGGAAGTGGAAGGGGGAGAGATGACGATCAAGTAATAGCAGAAGTAATAAAGGAAGCACTGATGCAACTTGCGTTTACCACGTATAAATGATAGGAATGGAATGCAGTAGACTTCTTATTTTTAACATAAACGTAAATAGCTAATTTTAAAAAGTTTAACTCTGAAGATTTCTACCGAAGAAGTGAAGTTCCCCTGTTTCCAACTATTTACGGTATTGCATTGAGCAGGAAATATCTCTTCACATTTTGCGCAGGGGCATCTTAGGTTTGAGAGTCGTAAATGTACGTGGGTGACTTCCCTACTAAAGAAATTTATTTTTATGCTGTACTTTTAATCTTAATTTTTATTGTTTCAATTGATTTATTTTATAAATATTGTTAAATTGGAATTCCTGAGATATGCTGTCGCATAGGTGCTGGACAAAGGATGTTTGTTAACATACAACATATAATTTAAAAAATGTGAAGAAGAAAGCGTTAAGAAGAACCATTAAGAAGAAAACTTTCTTCTGTAAAAAATCCTACGAGCTCGATGATCAGGTTTGGGTGTTGCCCGACACACCAACGGTCCGACCGATCGGAGAGCGGAGAGCATCTCCGCGCATCCGGTGACGGCATACGGCGGGGCAGGGCGAGGAGAGGAGGGGGAGGAATGGGTAAGCGGGAAGGGGAGGGGCAGGGCGAGGAGAGGAGGAGGAGGAATGGGTAAGCGGGGAGGGGGGGCAGGGCGAGGGAGGAGGGGGAGGAATGGGTAGGCGGGGAGGGGATGGGCAGGGCGAGGAGAGGAGGGGGAGGAATGGGTAGGCGGGGAGGGGAGAGGCAGGGCGAGGAGAGGAGGGCAGGGCGAGGAGAGGAGGGGAGGAATGGGTAGGCGGGGAGGGGAGGGACAGGGCGAGGAGAGGAGGGGGAGGAATGGATAAGCGGGGAGGGGCAGGGCGAGGAGAGGAGGGGGAGGAATGGGTAAGCGGGGAGGGGGGCAGGGCGAGGGAGGAGGGGGAGGAATGGGTAGGCGGGGAGGGGATGGGCAGGGCGAGGAGAGGAGGGGGAGAAATGGGTAGGCGGGGAGGGGAGGGGCAGGGCGTCGAGAATCAGGACGAGCAGCTGGACATGGTGGGGGGAGGGCTGGGCAAGGGGTGAGGGAGGTCGAAGAGGGGAGGAGAAGGGGTGGGAGAGTATTGACTTTGCAGGGGCAGGCGGGAGGCGGTAGAGCGAGTAGGGAAGAGAGGAGAGTGGCAGAGGGAGAGGGGACGGACGGGGAGGAGCGGGGAGGGGTCAGGGCTTGAGGGCGGGGAGGTCGGAGAAGGTCTGTGGTGGTGAGAGGTCGGCGTTGGGGACGGGCAGGGCGGGGAGGGCCAAAGCGAAAAGGTGTAGGCAGAGCGCAGGGCAGGGACAGGGGAGGGCGTTGCCGGAAATTAGCTGGGAGGGAAGGGGCGTGACGGGGCGTGACGGGGCGGGGCGGGGCGGGGGTAGGACGGGACGGGACGGGGCGGGGCGGGACGGGGGTTTGGGACGGGGCGGGGACGGGACGGGGGCGAGACGGGCGATGTCGGAAGGGCAAGGGTGGTGGTGGAGGGGAACGGCGGGGGTGAAGTGTGGGGCAGGGTGGGGGTGAAGGGTGACGCAGGGCGGGAGGTAAGGTGGGCAGGGCGGGACGAGACAGGGAGGCACAGGGTGGAGAGGGCGAGTGCGGGGTGGTGCAGGGCGGGTGTGATGTAGGGACAGCATGGGTAGGGAGGCCGTGGCGTGGCGGGGGAGGGCAGGGCGGCTCAGCGGCGAAAGGGCATGGCGGCGGGGGTGGGCGCGGCCTCATCAAAGAATTACGCTAACAAACAGCGGCTAAACAAACGCGGAAAGGGCGCGCCGCGCCGCCGACCGGTGAATGAGCCGGGCGGCTCAAAGCGCGCGCCGGCGCGGAACAATCGACGAGCGGGGAGGCGCGCGGCGCGGGGGGGGGGGAGAGGAGGCGGGGAATGGAGGGGTGCCGCGGGAAGCGCTGGGCTGGAATGGGTGAGAAGCGACGCGAAGAGTGAAATCACATGACGGGGCGGAGAAGGGTGGAGGGGCGAAGCGGGGAGGACGGAGCGGGGTGGTCGAAGCGATACCGGGGGATGTGGCTGAGAGCATCAACTGATGTCACCGCGGTGCCTCCGACCGGAAGGTCCTGACGTTCCGGTACGGACGTACCGACGGTGGCAGGATTGTCGCTACCAGCCAGACAGTTAGGTAGAATTCAGTCGGTGTCTGGAGAATTCTAGCGGCCGGTTGCTCTAATCGGCAGTTTGCCGTGGTTTCTCCGATCAATACCAGGTGAATGCCGGAGCAGTACCCTAACAAAGGGTACGCGGAAATTGCTTCCTTCGTCTCCTGTACATCTTGTCGAAGGAAAGATCGCGAGAATCACGCGCGATCTTTCCTTCCCATTCATCTTCCTATCCTCGCACCTGTCTTACACACACATTACATGCACTACACTACCACACATGCGGGGAGTTCGGTCGAGAGCTTGAGCTTGTTCCGGCTGAGACAGCTCCCTCCTCGTGGCAGATACCTGATTGGGAGGAAACCTCGCTAGCCTACTGTAGGTCGGCGTCGGATGTCGTCATCCAGCAGGGCAAGGTCACCGCTACCTACCGAGCAAAAATACATTTACTTCACTTACCGAACTAATGACCTTAGCAATTGACGAGCCCGAAACTACTAGTTATCAATCGAAGAGAGGCCGGCAGAATGGAATGAACATGGCGTGACGAAAAGAAGATCGACGAAAGGAGCACCACGAACGGAGTGTGAGGAAAGTATATACGATGTGACGCGAAGAATGTGACAAGATGTACAGGAGACGAAGGAAGCAATTTCCGCGTTTAGTGAAAATGCACTGACGCGTCGGAAAGCGGAACGAGCAGAAGAGGGATGGAAGTGTTGATACGCGAGAATACCACAGACGTGGGAAGTTGGTGGAAGGGTAAGGTGAGAGGCGAAGAGGACGAGGTGTCGAAACGGGCCGTGTCGAAAAGCTGCGCGATGCAGAGAGGATTTAGGGTGTGTCTAAGAAGGTGCCGGATTCACAGGAGAGGAGAATGGACACTTTAATACGTTCCAGAGCATACGAATATCGGACGTTCTGGGAAATGAGCGATTAGACGCCAGAAAAGACTGAATAGGAGAGCGTAGCGAGATGGGTAGATTGGAGTACGAGGAGGAGATACTAATGGTCAACAACATTGATGGATGAAGCGAGAGACTAGGGAAGGAAGTCAGAGGACACACGAGGTGAGAGAAACAGATTGTGTAGCTTTAGGTGTAAATGTGTTGCAGCGCGATGAAATATGAGGATGGGGCCGAGTGCAGCCGATGTGGAGAAATGGGGGACCACGTCTGAACATGGGTGTGCTGATGCTATGGAACAAGGATTAACGGAGCGTGGTGCGTGAAGCGGGACGTATGGAACGCAACGGAGCGGGGGCACTGCAGCGGGAACGAGAGGGCCAGCCACGCAGGTTAGGAGGTGGGGGTCGGCGCGGGACGGGTGGGATGGATAAAACGGGTGGATGTAAAAGGTGCGGGGAGTGGCAGGGAGGGGCAGGGAGAGGCGGGAGGAGTGGGGATTGCGGGAAGGGCTGAGAGGAGCGGGTAGAGGCGGGGAGGGGTTGGAGGGGCGGGAGGGATGGGGAAGGGCGGGTAGGGAGGTGAGGGGTGGGAAGGGCGGGGAGAGTGCGAGGGCGGGAGTCGAGGGGCGGGGTGGGGCGGGGGGGCAGGGAGAGGCGGGAGGGCAGGGAGGGGCGGGAGGGTGAGAAGGTGGGGAGGAGTGGGAGGGCGGAGAGAAGCGGCAGGAGCGGGGGAGCGGAGGAACGGGGCGAGGAGGGCGGGGGAGTGGGGCGGGGATGTCGCGGGGAGCAGGGAGGGGCGGCTGGCCAAAGCGCTCTAATGTAGACAAACAGGGGCTAATGCGCAGGGGCGGCGCCGAAGGGGTGGCTGGGTCGGTGTCGCTCGCGACCGCTGCGAGCTCAGCGGCGGATGATCAGGGATTCACTCTCCCACGATTGGGGGCGTGCCCCGCACAGACCAACGCGAGTTCGGGATATTTCTGTCACACCAACTCTATATTCCCCATTTTTTTACAGGGTAAGTCTTTTCATGTGAAAAAACACATCATCTAATAATTGTATAGCTTAGATAATGATTGTTCAGCTTAGTCAGATGGATGTGGTAAAACTGAGCTCTATGGCAAGGTAAGTTTGAACATGTAGCTGAAACCCTAAGATCTTTTAGTAAGGCGGTAATGTTGGAATGTAGATTACAGAGTTCATACCCCAACATACACACATGTACGAGATTAAAATGAAAGAACAATTTATTCACAATTGTTGCGTCACGGCTCTT
>JAHLJT010003656.1:12319103-12389030 GCA_031308135.1 Acheta domesticus
ACAACAATAAGAAGAAGAAGAAGAATAAGCCAATTATATACTAATGGTAGTAATAATAATGGTAAAATAATGATAATAATATAAAAACTGACTGATTCATAAAACATTAAATTACATTAAGAGAGAAAACACACACAAACACACACACACACACACACACACACACACGCACACACTGCACTAAGACCTGAAAACATTTCCTTCTTTATTTCTCTGCTATAATCTTGAATATATCTTGCTATATCTTGAATATATCTTGAATATATTGTAATGATTTCATTATTCTTAGGCATTCCCCAAAACAATTGTGGACAAAAGAGTAAATATTTAGGATCTATAGTCTATGAAGTAAACAACGTGTATGATGAATCGATGAACAAGACAAAAGAACAGCGCGCCGCGGAAGGTGTATTTCGATCCTTCTGGAGAATTTTAAGGGGTTCAATAAATTCGGAAAGAAATTTTGACGATCCAGTTAGTTGAAGAAGAATTAAATGAACGCTGTAATTTTTGTTTGAACGAGATCGGACGACGGGTTCTCTTAAAATTGTAATTAGAAAATTTAGAGGAAAAGCCCAGTCGAACATGTTAAATTGCATAACTTGAATTATCAAGATTTCGCGAAGAAATGCTAATTAAACAACGAGAGGCGGCGGGAATCGTCGTAATATGAATTTAGCAAAATTTATAAATAGTTTCGAGAGTTTATAAAAATATTGAACCCCCTAAATAAATAAATATTACAAACTAATTATACCAGAAAACAAGCGACGAATTATTGCTGTGGAATGTCGACAGAAAAATTAGCATTTTCGACGTGAAATAAATAGAAAACAGCCGTCTTGACAAGAAAATCTTAACATTGGGGAAAAGCTGAAACGAATAAACACGAAAACAAGTCAAAACGAAGAATATGGGACATTTTAAAAAAATGTATGGAAACAACAATGAAAAAGCGAAATGGATTTCGCCGGCATTTTTTCATAATCCGAGTTAACATGTTAAATCGACATGATTTTTGACTTCACTTCGGTCTAGTCAGCGGTTGAAAGGACATGGTTATCCACGCTTGCCGTATTCATAATTTTAAATTCTTTCGGACTTAGACATTTTTTGGGCGGCGGATAGAAAGTGAATAATGGACATATAACTGTGCAGACATTGTTAATGCAGTAAACATTTTGAAGAGAGAAGAAGTATTATTTTCTGTAGTGAATTTGTGGCGCAAGGTGTTTGGACTATTTTATGGAATTCTTGGGGAGAAATATTTGAAGAGAACCGGCCCGTGCACGATTGGAACGTGCGAGGACATCGCATGCGTGCGAGTGAGCGCGCATAGGACCACCGAACCGGCAACGGCGCTGTTTTTCGACGATGCAGGAAAAAGGAAAGTGATGCATTCGCGAAATAATCAACAAAAAAAAATCAGATCTGAACTTGCGCATATTCAAGACGTAAATAAACGTTCATGAGAATCTTAAAATTTTACAAAATTTTATAGGCGGAATTAATGTAATATAATAATTTGTCAGCTAGGATCTATTATTTGTTAGTTTTTCATTTTTCATTGTTGCCTTGGAAGTACGTACGTACATAGTGTTGGTAATAACATTGATTTGTTTTGAAGAAAGGAATTCCTAAATATTAGTAAATTGTAAAACGGTTAATTAACGGCCATTTCGTGTTGTAATTAATTGTGATTCATGCAATTGGGCAATGGCATTTTAAAGAAAATCATAACAATATTGCCAAGCATAAGTAAATGTTTACGCGCTGTGCATTGTTGCCGAAAGAAACAAATAGATAAGGAATTAAAATTCTTGCTTTCCTGTTTGAGAATATATGTTTTATTTCAGTATTTAGTAGCCCTGTGCATGCTGCTTTGTTAAACGTTGTTTACAGGTAATTCCCGTACGGGGCCGTCCACGACCTACGACCCAAATAAATTTTATGCAACGCCATTAAATAATAATATTGATAAATTGAGTAGTGGTAAGAGAGGTACCGTTGCATTGGCACCCGAGTAAAGAGCAAATAGGAGAAGGGGAAATAAATAAATAAGTGAAATAGAGGGAAGACCCGTTGCAATATCTTGCTGCTATATCTTGAAGCAAAGGACGCGGCCAATAAACGAATTGTAACAAAAGGACCTTCCAAACTAAGCAATTAAGATTTTAAGAAAGATTCAAAGTGAGTTCGAAACTGAACAATGGCTAGTAGGAGAAAATTATGAAAAAATTCAACGGGTTTAAAACCAAAACTCTGGATTAAAAGCTCTGTCAATGGTGCCCAACAGCTCTTCCTAAAGCTACAAAGCAACTTGTGGATCTATTGGGGTTGTTCCTTCAGAGATTTTATGTTTTAAATTCTGCGAAAGAATGTTATGTGAGTTAGAGAGAATATTTCTCTATTTACGAAAATACCTTGTTTGACAGAAGACCAAATTCCATTCCAAAATCCTAGGAAAATGTCTAATTGAATGATGTAACATCTGTGAAAGTGATTAAATAATTGTGTCAAAAAAAGAGAAAATGAATCTAATAGCAGTGGAACAAAAACAGCTAAGGTACGAAATTTTTCATTGTTTATTTTGATTTTTTGTTCCTATTTGATACTTTTTATGTGACCATTTCAACTGGTTTTAGTGCTCCGTTCTTTATCCATCATTTACAATTGAAATTGCTGACAAATTCGAACGCAGGAGGACAGCGAATTTGGGGAGTGAAACAATTCAATGGGTCAGAAATTATTCCCTTGTAATCCACATTTAAAATAATAGTCACCAACTTCTCACCTTGTTGGAACTTCAACTACGCTGGAAATATGTTCCGTTCATTAAATGCCTTCTATGGTGTGACCATGTTGCTGTGTAACAAGAGTGTTTATTCAAACTGTTCAACGTAATATCTCATTGCTAATCGAACCAGGTTTGCAACCAATTGTGTTGGCTGCATAACTGGGAGATGCGAAATTTGAATCTTTCTCGTCATGACAAGGGACAAAGGGGCCTTGCATCAATGGAAACGGGTTGGTCGCAGAATCGCGTAGGAAGGTGACAGCACATTAATATTTCTGAAACAACCCGATACTCTTTCTGCCGTTTCCGCTTATTAACAATAATGTCAAGTAATTGATCACAACTTATGTCAATTTTTCGACCAAGCAATTTTCAATTTTATCATGTCCGAATATGTTTGTGTTAGATACTCTTCCTTCGGTGCTTGACACACATTGTTGAAATGTCTCCTATTTACGCCTGAATTCAGTCAGTAGTTTCAAAAGAGGAGGTAAGAGTGAATTTTAAGATTTCTTTTATGAAAGAAAACGCGCACTTCAATGCGAATTACGCTGTCGAATATATAATGCACCATTATGTGGCATTGAATGGTAAATATTTTCCTGAAGGAATTAACGAAGAAAGATATGAAAACATGAATGTGTACTAGTGTGCCAAGAAACAGGATTCTATAAAACACGAGAGGAATAAACGAGATTTAGTGAAGCAACGCTGATAAAATGTAGATAGAAAACAGTTTTGAGAAACAGTTATGAAAATATTCCAAGAAAGGCAAAATTGTTCTAAGTTTAAAAAATCGCAGAGAAAATGCCGTTCATGGTCATTTAATCGTATTTAAAATATTGTCAAAACGTCGCCACCTTTGTTGACAGCAAAATCTACGCGAAAACTTATATTTTTATTATTGACTAATTTTCTTTAATTTGGCCTGAGGAATAACTGGCCGAGTTATTTGTAACTAAATTACCACAACAATCAACGCTACTCCACTTTTTTTCCCGCTTTATTGCAAACACGTCCCGTCAAACGGCCGTGGCAACAGATACTGACGCAGTGGTTCATTACGTACATAAACCGCTTTAGATTTGGGCCCGAGGTAAGCTGTCAGATGCAGTTAACTCCCAGGGCCAGTGGGGGTGGCAGCCAGAACATCGGCCAGCGATGACCTGCTATGGCGGCGGCTCAGGAAGCAAGGCTGGGGGTGTTGTCAACGAGGCGGGGAGCGTAGCGAGGCGTGGAGCGGCATGCGGGTGGGGAGCGTGGCGGCGGCGGCGGAGAGTGGCGGGGAGGGACGGGCGGCACAGTAGCACCACGCTACCCCGCGCCGCTTCACAACCATATAAATCTTGCAGCGTCCCTCCGTGACAATGTTGAAATTGCAAATGAAACTGTAATTGAAAGCCCGAACAGGGCCGCTCCCCGGCGAGGGAGCAGATGGGCCGGTGTGCGAGAGGGCGAGCAGGCGGGTGGAGGGACGGTGCAGGAGGGACGAGGATGGGGCAACGAGTGGTCCTGGCGTGAGGCGAACCGTGAAGAGTAGGGAATGGCGAGGACAGGCGAGAGCGTGTGGAAGTACGAGGTGAAAGTGCGAGTGTGTAAGTGAGAGTATGAGCGTGTCCGAGTGCGAGCGTTAGAGTTCGAACATATGAGCATAAGAGAGTACGAACGTAATAGAGTGGGAGCATAGAGTAGGAGCGTAACAGAGTAACAGTGTAAGAGGGTAGGAGCGTGGAGGAATACAAACCATGGACAGGGCTAGCAGGGGCGGACTCGGAGCTTGGTGGCTAGTGGATAGGGAAAATGCCTTCCACCTAATCGACCCACTCTAATTCAAGTGGACATTGCAGTGGATAAAGTGAGCTCTCTGCACGTTTTCTAGGGGTTAATTCGTTTAACGTATGTTAATACGTAAAAGAAATTTAAAAATTTAAAAAATAAATAAATAAATAAATAAAATAAATAAAATAAATAAAATAAATAAAATAAATAAAATAAATAAAATAAATAAAATAAATAAAATAAATAAAATAAATAAAATAAATAAAATAAATAAAATAAATAAAATAAATAAAATAAATAAAATAAATAAAATAAATAAAATAAATAAAATAAATAAATAAAATAAATTTTCAAAAAGGGGAGCGATGAAGGGAGCGCGGGCGGCGTCGGGCGGCTGCAGGGTGGCGCGACCTCTGCGCCGAGGACGGGCGTTTATGGCCGCGTGTGCCCCCGCGCCCGTAAAGCGAGCCGATAATAAAAGTGGGCTGACACGTGGGGGCCGCAGCGCGAAGTCGCGGATCAGTTCGTTCTTTATCGCCCGGCGCAGACAGCGGCGCCGGTTAATGGCCGCCTTACGGCTGCTGCTGCCGCCGCCTCCTCCACCACCCACGGCCACGCCCACTCGGGGCGGGGCGGGGCGGGGCGGCGCGGCGGGCGCGGCGGCGATGGCGCGCGCGTTCTCGGCTGAGGTGGCGGAAGCGGTTGCGGATGCGGCTGAGCGGTGAGTTGGCGGAGGGCACGTGGCGGGGAAAGCGCGTTGCGCGGGAGGGAAATGAAAAGGACTGTGTGTGGAGGGGAACGTACGTGATTTGGGAAGGCGAACGGCGAAGTTAACATGTCGGGGAAGGACCGTGACGCGAAAAGGACCGTGACGGGCATAGGACGTGACGGGGATAGGACGTGTCGGGTAAAGGACCGTGGTGGGGAAAGGGCCGTCACTGGGAGAGGGCCGTCACAGGGAAAGGACGTGACGGGGAAATGAATAGACGGGTAAATTACGTGTCGGGGAAATGAAATGACGGAAATGAAGTGACGGGGAAATGGCGTGTCGGGGAAATGAAGTGACGGGGAAATGACGTGTCGGGGAAATGACGTGACGGGGAAATGACGTGACGGGGAAATGACGTGACGGGGAAGTGACGTGACGGGGAAATGGCGTGTCGGGGAAATGAAGTGACGGGGAAATGACGTGTCGGGGAAATGACGTGACGGGGAAATGACGTGACGGGGAAGTGACGTGACGGGGAAATGACGTGACGGGGAAATGACGTGTCGGGGAAATGACGTGTCGGGGAAATGACGTGACGGGGAAATGAAGTGACTGGGAAATGAAGTGACGGGGGAATGACGTGTCGGGGAAATGACGTGTCGGGGAAATGACGTGACGGGGAAATGACGTGACGGGGAAATGACGTGGCGGGGAAATGACGTGGCGGGGAATGACGTGACGGGGAAATGACGTGGCGGGGAAATGACGTGGCGGGGAATGACGTGACGGGGAAATGACGTGACGAAGAAATGACGTGACGGGGAAATGACGTGACGGGAAAATGACGTGACGGGAAAATGACGTGAAGGGAAAATGACGTGACGGGGAAATGACGTGACGGGGAAATGAAGTGACGGGGAAATGAAGTGACGGGGAAATGACGCGTCGGGGATAGGTCTTTGCGGGGACAGAACGTGGCGGGTATAGTATCTGGCGGAGAAGAAGCATTGCGTGCAATTTGATGACGAGGATGGTCTATGGCGGGGAAAAGCATGGCGAGGAGTGACAGGTGAGTGTCGGGGGCGGTGGTGTGAGCTCGGCAGTTGGGGGTTACGGGACGCTCCTATCCGACTTATTCGCGACGGTCGCACGTACGCCATTGTACAAGGGTTGGGTTTGGCACAAACAACTTTATCTGGAACGCTTTGGGAAGCATGAAACTAAACGACGCTATATTCAGATGGACGCGTTGATATCAGAAAATAGCATATTAAAAAAAAGCATCCCGCTCATTTCCAGCTGCTCTTGTGAGACGTGCCCCGGCTAGATCAAAGGACTTTACATGAGAGGGAGAAGTTAAAAACAATGCCCCGCTGAAAGAGAGGATTAGTGTAATATTTTTTTGTTATTTACGCCGATAAACGCGCTTAGCTTCATAGCAGCGAACCATATGAACAACACATTAAGAGCACGTCCATAGCAACAGCCGCTAAAATGCTCGAGAGTCCATTAAATGTATTGTAGTAGACTATCGGGCTTAGATTTTACCAGTGCTCATAAATCTTGGAATAAAAGTGTTGTTGGCATAAAACAGAATTTTTGACAATAAATTTTAACAAAATTTATTTTTACAATTGTTTTGGAATAGATATATTGAATTTACAATTTTTAAAATTATCACTGTAGTGACATTTGTAGCCATGACTTTTATCTTCGTTAGTATTACAAGAAATCGATTTTTAAAATTTTGTCCGTTTTTCCCTTTTTTGAGTGAAGAATAAGAAAGTTTAAACCGCTTCCGATTAGAAGAAAAAATTTGTCTCAAGGAAACAACAATATTTAAGTTCAAAGTAATTGAGCAAACAAACTGATATTTTCAGGTTAGTTTAAATAAACATTTCATACTTAACATAGACATTCGTGAGTACGCAAGTGAATTGGCATTTTGTTCGCTTCAGAATTTGTTGGCCCCGGCAGCTAGATGGAGCAACAAAACTAAATTACTGCAACTACATGTCGCACTATTTAGTAAGAAAATAAACGAAATGAACTCTTCGCAAATGAGGGAGTAAAAAAAAGTGACATGATGGAAAGAATGCACAAGTGTTTGCACGGGAAATCACCCCGCATTGCCACACTGAGATAAATTCAAACGTTTTCGGAGCGTGGCGAGGGCATGATAGCCAATCGAGTTCGTAATTTTGCATATTGGAAACGAATGGTAGTAGATAGCACTTGAAGGATTTTACATTCAGCAGAAAACGTGGCACCAATCTCTATTCGACTTCCGATTAGCCTGAAAAACGATACCCAATAACACGCTATACACTGAGCCAAAAATGATGCACAGCAGACAGAAATTTGCATTCGCATGATGAATTATAACACAAAGAAATTCAACTGTAAAAAGTAATAAAAGATATTTAAAAAATGCAATGTTACTTTGCTTCATCGCGATTTTGTGCCCGTCGTTCACGCGGGATTGCTTACAAAACGTATGGTTGCGTTTTATGGGAGTAGCTGCTCCGTTTTTCGATTTACCCATTTATGCCCAACGAGCACTTTACAGCCTACTAAATTTTAGGGTCTACTACGAATATATTAAAAGTTCCAACGCACGTGAATCAGTTTCCGTGTGTTTCGCTGCTTGAAATGGGGGAGGAAGAGTGGGGCAGTGGTTTTCTGTCCCAGTTTTCTCCCCTCGCAACCCCCCTTTCTCCTCCACGTAGCCACGGAACTCCGGGTACGGTAGCACGCAGCACGCTCCGAAAAAGGAGGGAAGTTTCGGTGGTAAAATACCCCGTTCTTTCCTATTTTACCTCTTACGCTTATCGTGCCTCACGACAAGGCATCGTGGGACTACCCCAAGCACATGCGATAACAACGCAAGCTGGCGAATGAAATGGAATTTTGACCTAATACGCATTAGGGCAGTGTTATCAAAGTCGATGCCACGAGTGGGAGTCCGTGGCACGAGTGCCACCACGCCCCTCCACGCAGTTCATTACCCCGCCATCAGAGAGAACGCCATCACTATTGTAAAACGGCGGGGTTACTAATAGTTTCCTTTCCCGCCGCTAGTTGTGCAGAGAAGGTCGTGGCATGCTGCGGTGCCACAGGGCGTGCCACTGCCACCAGTAGAAGACCTTGACACTACTGCGTTAGGGCGTTATTGATGCTTCGGTATGCGGCCCCAACTTGGTGCTAAAGCTCGGACTTCAGGTTTTGGGAAGTGTTTTTAACAATCTTTAGTCTTCACAACGCGTATTTTCCAACGCGTTTTTTGCCCATTTGTTACCAAAAAACTTTTTTTTTAAATTGACAACATGAATTCACACATTCGAATGATGTTGAAGTATTATAATAGGCATATATTGAGCAATTGCTTCTAAAATAACTTGAAAACTTCTTTTCTCTAGCACTCCAACATCACAAATTCTTAACACCAAAACTAATATTCATCGTGTTGTTATTATCACACAATCTTCCTCTGTACACAATATTGTGTGACATTTTAAAAGTGTTGTCACTCAAAGAAACTTTTGCACAAACGCGCGAAATTAAAAGAGGACATTATCACAAAATTAAACACGAAATCCAACCACGCACATTCAAAGTACGGGACAGAAAGCCTTTGATCCTCCGAGTTGCCACCTGTTGTTCTTCGTTTTCATTCCGCGTTCTTCCGACGCTGAGAGTCGATTCGCAAACGGCGATAGATCAAGAGATAAATTCTTTGATTTTAATTTATGCAAGATTTTTTGGTGTTGAATTTTGTATCGGATATCGGTATATCACCGCCAGAGATCTAACAATGAATTTTGGTCGTATTGTAAGGCTTATGAAAATGTAAACAAGTGTGGGTATTAAAGTTGTTCTTTGGGCACGGATAACATTTCACCGCTGCTGTGGAACTATTTGTATATTAAGCCTGATTTATTTTTTGACCTCTGAGTTTTAACGCATCTTCTGTACCTGATGATTATTGGTTTATTTCAGTAATGTTAGTAGTTCACGTTTATGATTGGTACACACTACACAAAAACACATCCCTATTCTCTTCAGTGTCAATTTTCACAGAGAAATAAAAATTAATACATTTTCTTTACAAAAGTTGTTTAGAGATACATCTAATGTTATCGTTACTATAGGTTTTAAATTTTAGTTCTTTTGTTAGATTCAGAGAAGACGTTTTACATTGTTTCCCTTTTGTAAGTCGTTCATTAGTAATTTTTCTAATACTTTAACTAATAAATTTTCTAAAAAATTGTTTTCTTTCTTTCTTCTCCGATGGAACAAAGCAAGCCCATGCAAATGGTACAGGCGTGTTTCGTTGATTTTCGTGAATTATCTAAATACACAAAAAAATGCAAAATTAAATACTTTTCTTCGTCTTCTTTGAACTAAAATATTGTACACAAAGATTTTTCTTAATGCAATCGGAAAATGAGATCTTTAAATGAGGTCATCCTACTATTTTTTTTCAAAATATGAGTAGTTTTGTCGTTCTTTAGAGTGAAATATAAACATTTTCAAAACTTTGTTCTCAAACCAGATCCGACTTTTTTAATTTATTTGGTTAGTGCAAAATAGACTTATAGAAATGGCGCAGCTCCGATGTTCATTGAAAACTAAATTTTCGAAAAGTGCAAAAAGAAGTTCGAAATAATGCGAGAAAGTATGTGCTGTTGAAGCATTTTTAGTTTCATGCAATGGCAACTTTTAAATGACGATATCTCAGTACAGGTATTAAATGACAATGGTCGAGTTTCATCTGGTACATAAGCATCTTCAGCTTTTGGCACGTTCCCTTGTTAAGACTAATTTACGTTCCATTTGTTGAGCTAAAGAGGAGCTTGGAAGAGACTATTCCCGAAGAAGGGCATTTCCTTGAAATTGGCATTGTCTTTGATGATAGACAAGGCACCAGAAGTGCTCTGAATCACACCAGGACGTCATGTCAAATTTAATGTTTCAATGAGGATTTCACACATCTGTAACGGTTGATTTTGGCAAAGTTATCGTACATGACCTTTTCCCGGGCAAGCAGTAGAACAAAATGGCCGAACTAGGTGTAAAGTGCATGCTTCCCCTCTTTCCCCTCTCTTGGGCAAGTGCGCGGTCGGTGGCCGGTCTATCTCTTCTCTCTTCCCCGCTAGGCTACGGTTGCTCGGTGATCTTCCTTCCGGTTCAGAAGAACGATTTCGAATGGCCTGTCGGCCGAAAATGTGATGCGTACCAGCCTACAAAACTTAATGTTCACTAAGTACTACTTCTAAAACTCAACCAATAGAACACCCTTACACAGACGAACAGAATGGTTTGAGATTTGTACCAAGAGTGGAGGCCGAATCGCTTCCAGCTCAGACAGACAACATTTGCCCTTAACAGAGTGTCACTCGGCAGCAAACTGACATTTTCGCGGCCACAGATACACAATTATTCTTGAAATAGGCAGAAAAAAGTATAACACGAGCCTCTTAAACTGAACTTTCCTCTTCAGTTCTACTTTTTGCGACGAAAACGTTTTAAATGCTAGTGTACAAATCAAAACACTTTGTAGGCGTGGCAGGTGACAACAAAAGGTTGACTTTCATAACAAATTTGTGAAATTCAAAGTAAAGGAATTTTCAAAGTCTCTGGATTTGCACAAAAAGATTTAAGAAGAAACGCAGTATTTATTATACAAAGAACAGCACGACAAGTACAACAGATCACCGCAAAATTTTACAAACAGATTATAATGAATACATTTTCAAGGAATTTCACAGGTATTCTTACAATGACATGGAATAAAGGAAGAAATCCGAGGCGCGTGGTGTCATAAGATGTATTTGGCAAGTGATATTTAATAGGACAATTCCACGAATGACATTATGTCCAACAGAGTTCCAAAATGCACCAAATATTGAAAATAACTCAAAGCATGTTAATATCAAAGAGGTTACGTTATAGTACATACATGTTTTATTGCACATCAACACAGCAATCGAAACATACCGCCTACTAAATAAGTCTCAGGTTATTATTGGCCAGTAGGGAGATAAACCTTTTGACATACACCGCCCTGATTGGGGAATTCTGTATGTATATTTAAACACTATTGGCTTCAAATTCACGAGTGGAATAGTCCAGCTATATAATCTTGTTTCCGAGCGTTTTCGACTTGTTGCAACTTGTAGCAACTCCTGCCTTTGGTGATATTTAGAGTCTGGAAAGCATCCAAATCATCTTTCTCTATACCTTCTCGATTATTTTTTAATAATTATCCTTCTTCAATATAATTTTCTTCCTTCATCTCCGTTGCCGTTTTAAAAGTTAACGTACTTGATCAAGTTTCTTTATTTTGCTCTACGAGTTTCTGGCCAGAGAAAGAGCGCATGTGTGTATGGTAAAACTTGCCCAATGGGGAAACTCAAGGGACCCATATTATTTTTCGTATTAGACAAGATTCCGCATTATGCAATGTAAAACTAGAATTTACGTTTGTCAAGACGGCGGTTTATTAGATTACACAGATTTTTGCATTACACACATTGCACATTGAGCAAGTTTTACTGTAGTTAGTGAAGCAAAAATAGCTGGGTTGCAAGTTTGCAGACTAATTAGGTTTTTAAATGCGAAGGTCAGTGAGTGTAATACATAGACGCTACGACGAGCTATCGCGTGACACATGAGCCTGTTTCCCAAAAAAAATCAATAATTATATATATCATGCACTAAGTGTTGCTATAGGCCACTACAACATTCATGTACAGGTCTTGGTAAATATTAAAATATTTAATTACATTTTTAGAAACAACCCTTGTGTTTACAGTGATTATTGAATATATTGTTCCACAATTTGAAAACCTCGCATTTCATTGGTCTTGGATTTTAAATACTAAACGACGTGAAACAATATTTTGAGGTTTTTTGATTTTACGTATGTAGTACTACTTTCTATTTCATCTTTTTTACAGCTCTTCGTTTTGTACGATGTAATTGCATGGGTGCAGCTGTTCTAATGTTTATTACTTTTCGTTATAGTTCTGTTAAGAATGCTACAAAATGCAGCGATAGCATCTTACTGTAAACTACAGATAATAGTATAGCAAATAACTCTATTGTGTCTATTGCTTATTTCAAGTGCAATATAATTATATATTTTCATGTGGCATAAAACTCTTACATGTTTCACGATGAGAGACTTTTTTACCGGAGATAAATATGAATCTCGAATATTTTTTTTAATTGTTCTTTCTACTACGTACCAACTGCAATAATTTACGTAACTTTTGAGATACTGATTGTGCCTTTCAAATTTTCTATATTGCTTCCGTATCTACATCTTAACAACACACTGCTCCATCTAGCTATTGCAACATCTTGAAAGAAAAAGAGAACTGTACTACACGAAAATGTATTCAAAAATTAATAAGAATATTGTTTATTCATTATTCTCGTACATCTTAGCAGCAACGTCTCAAGACGACGCCGTCAGGAAAGAGGAAGAATTCTCTTGGAGTTCTTTGAAGCTAGGAACATGCCTGGGAGAGTTCTGTTAATTCAGACAGAGTAACACAAGAGTAAGTGTTGGCAGAAGTTCCCATTAAGACCGCTCGGTCAACGTTCAAAAACAAGCGCAAGGCAGAGTGAACTCGGCCGGCGAGCTTGTGTTCCGCTTTCTCTCTCGTTGTTTGTCGAAGACGCACCCGCTTATGTCTGTGAAGCACTCTTAGGTAGATAGTACACGGCACACTCTGAACGGGAGCCAAACACCTTGGTGTTACAATCCCTGGTTACATATTGACTATTTTGGTGTCGCCGTGGATGAATATTTATATTTTTTCGAAGCATCATGCTGTTATAATATCAATTTATGGCAACCAAACAGAGGAATGAAAAGTTACTTTTAATGGCCGACGTCCTTTAAGCTTCGTCTGTAAAGTACTCCCAAAACAAAAGATCTGTTTCAAGTTCCGCGATATTACTAAGATCGATCGAGGGATATTCATTTGAGTGAAAATCCTGTATACGGTACAGACGTTACAGACTCGACAGCCTTTTCAAAAAGCACCTTTTCGGTATCAATGACCTACAAATCTTGTATTCAGACTATACCACGTCAGTGAGAAAGTAATAATAGGCTCAAGAACAATCCATTTTTTCGTTACTAGACAAAACCAAAACGTGTTTTCTGCCACCCAATTCCGTACATTATTACATAACTTTCCTATAGTCGGAGTATGTAGTGAAGACATACAAGAAAGTAAACTTCCAGAAATGTATAACATGAGCGGTATTTCTCTCCATTATACATCACCTACTAAATGCTTGAGATACACGAAGACCCAGCACGTGATGAACACACGCTGTTCGAAACTAATAAACCATAATACTAAATGATTTCTGAACATTACGTGCGTCGATCTCCTGACCCCAATCGACGGCGTTATTCTGACTCGCTCCGGCGGCTTTTCTCATTTTCACGGCGTCGCGTTTGATTCCCATTCATAACACGGCGCTCCGCCATGCATATTTATGCCAGTGGCCGTGCATCCAGCGCTGACGCCGCCGCCGCCATTATTATTCGCGTGTTTGCGCCATTGTCGCGCGGCCCAGCGCACGGGTAATTACCGCGCCGTCCGATTGTCATTTGCTTCGTAACAAATGCCCAGGCGATGGCGCACCGCGTCGCGTCGCGCTGCTGCATGCCGGCGCCCGCATCCCGCAGCGCGAGGGCGGCGCGACGCGGCGCGCCCGGCGTTTGTCTCGCCCCGGCGAAGTCGCGACGCCCCTCCCACCGGGAGAGGTGGCTCAGGGCATCAACTGCACTCCCTCTGACTGGGACTGGCCACCTGGGACTCCACTACCGACGGTGGGAGGAGAGCTAGGTGGAATCCAGTCGCAGTCTGGAGGAGAATTCTAGCGGCCGGCTGCTCTGATGCCTAGTTTTTCTCGGTTTCTCCGTTCGAAACCGGGAGAATGCCGGAGCAGTACCCTAAAAAAACGGGCCATGGACAGATCTTTTGTTCCTCTTCTTTGTCCTATCCTCTCCCCTTACACACCCTTGCACTAACATGCACTACACTACCACACACGCCGGGAGACCGGTCGGGAGCTTAAAGCTTGTCCCGGTTGGGGCGCAGCCCCGCTGATAGGCGACATTTGGTTGGGGAAAATCCCGCCAACCGGCCGACAGTCGGCGCCAGATCTCGCCATCCAGCGTGGGGAAAACAACCGCCACCTCCCGAGCAAAAGCACGCACTACGCACTACACTTACGGTACTAATGACCCTAATAGTTGACGAGCCCGGAATCACCAACAATCCATCCGCCCCTACCCCGCCCCCTCGAAGTGAAACAGTTCCTCTCCGCGTGGCTGGGTCGCGCTATGTCGAGGCAGGCGTCTCATCAGTCACGTCAGGGGTGGGCCGTGCGTGTTTCTTCAGGAGGACCGACGAATGTAGCTCAGGGCATCAACGGATGTCTTTGTAGCGCTTCTGATCGGGAGGTCCCAGGGTTCCAGTCCCAATGGTGGCAGATTTTCGACGGCTAGGTCGAGTTCAGTTGCTGTCGTGAGAATTCTAGCGGCCGGATGCTCTGATCGTTAGCTTTCCGTTCTTCCCCCAACAATACCAGGAGAATGGACGATGCCCTAACAAATGGGCCGCGGACCACGTCCTATCTTGCCTTCCTCTTCTTTTCCCATCCCCTCTCTTGGAGGGATTGGATCCGGGCCTCCCGAATGCGAAGTCAGAATGCCAAGACCTGAGTCACTTTGCTCCGCACTTACTCAATATACAAATACAAATTCTGAATAAAGCGAAGTATTAGTACCGCTGGAGACGGAAACGTCTCTTGCACGAACTGTGACTGTGCCTTCAGAGGATGCACGGACAATTTCATTCCCACCTTTTGTTTCAGTTGGAGATATTTCTGATAATGATAAAGTGTGGCTTTATTATCAAGTAAACTGAGCACTAAATAAATTTTACTTTGAGGTGGGTGTACAAAAAATACTGAATGCACCTCGGTAGCGAAGTTAATTTTCGAGCTCGGTCAAAAACGTACTGCTTCGCGGCCTTCATACAAAATACTCATATTTCAATGTATAGCTGAGTGATAGAGTGGATCGTTACATTCCGAGGCAATAAACTGAACAGTTAACTCTGCTAGATAAAAAATTAATTTCTAATTGTAAATTATAATGTGTTTTGCATATTTGAATATTGATAATATTGTAGAATTAAAACGATGCTTGCATGCTCTTTTGTAGACTCTCGCTACGGAGTAAAAGCTAGCAAATGATATAAAGCAGGACAGATCGTTTCAGGAGGGTAGTACACTAAGGTATTAGTGTACACTAAGGTATTAGTGTACACTAAGGTATTAGTTAATACACAAGGCATTTTGAATCGTGTTAAGCTATTATATCATTTACCAGTCACTGTCCAGCAAGGATTTATTTCCATTGAATTGGAACAAATTTAATTACGACACAATTAGAAGGGCAATACAAGGTGCCATATTATATCCAAGCCTGAATTCGCTTGTTAATGAAAAGTATGTATTGATATCTAGCAATATGGTCGCTGCAATCGACAGGTTGAGAGAGTGTTACCGAAGCAACTAAACACAAGCGAAATGGTCAGTCCAATTTGATCCATAGTTTCTGTCCATGTTTGTGTGTCGGGACCGAATTATACCTAAATATTTTTTTATCCTTGTGACATTTTCAATTATCTTAGTTGTTGCTGAAAAATTACGAGCTCTGTATTCCTTTTAGCTGTTTCACAAATAAATAATTCGTTTATACACTGGAACTAATTTCCATCAAGAAGGTTAGAACATTAAAACTCTTTTAGAAATTTCTCAAATAAAGCTTTTCAATTCCAACTTTCATTTCATTCATATTCCAAAACATTGATGAGGTATTTGCTGGAAATTATTTTGTATAGTACGATTTTCTAAATGAAAGGAGTGAATGCCATGATGGTCAAAGCATATTTCATTCTCGTGATACTGAAAATTATTACATGTGCTTATTAGACACACAGATAATGTGAATAGCTTTGTTCTCAATGTTTATTTTCGCAAAATAAATCAATGCATCATTAATGTTCATACGGAAACAACTTTTGCAAAAGAGCATTGAACGATAAATTATGTGCAGCTAAAAAGAGATAATTAAGAATGTATTTTATTGATTGGATGCAACAAAATTCTGCGTCAGAGATCGAAATAAAGCGTTAATTGATAATAAAGGTAACTGAAAATACACTACATGTGTTAATTAATGTGAACTATTGTGTTAATTAATACATGTTGTAAATATTATTCTCTACAACATTTTCTGTAGAGGTAATTAAATTTGACAAAAATTGCTCAATACTATGTGTAAAAATGTCAGGTTTTAATGTTAAAATTACTTCGTTTGCATTGTTACTATCGAAACGAATGGTGTCAAACTGGGATTCAATGCTGCAAAGCACAATGAAGCGACGTTTGCATAAACGATTCACCTTCAATTGTATTATTAGTTTTATCAAACTATTATTATGAAATCATACAACTTTGTACTAATAGAACGGTGAAAAGGTACGGCCTCATGAGAGGCCTCTGCTTGTGGTAGAAGAGTCCACGTACGTGGACACAGACTGCAGTTTCGAATCCGCTGTGAAACCGAACGAGTGAATCATGAACTTTCAGTTGTGAGTGGCGTAGAGGGCTTTCCGAGTCCTCTCATGTATACATTTATACCCTATCCTTCATAATCTCTTGCCCCGAAATGCAAACGAGTGTGTAATCTGTGTGTTTCATTGAGGAACTGGCTCCGTACTAGGAACAATTGTACAAGCATCGAGAAGTGACCAAGGGATACCATGGGCAATTATGGGTAGGTACAGGACCAAGTAAAAACCATAAAGTATCCTGTTGTGCTTTGTGGTTATGAAAGCTGGACACTTAAGAAAGTAGGTAGAAGAAAACTAGGCTCGTTTGAAATGTGGACGTGGAGAAAGATACTTAGAGACTGCTAGACGGACAAATATATCTATACTAAAAGAAATCCAACAGAGTTCTTCGTTAGCAGCTGTAGCAACCAACCTTAACCTGCGAAATTTCGGACAACTATTGAAAAAAGAGGTTTCTTTGGGGAAGGATCTAATGCTATGGTCCATTTCTGGATGCAGAGGCAGGGGCGGAAGGAAAACAAGGTGGTCAGATGGAATTAAGACAATAATAGGACTAGATTGAAATCCTATCATCAGAGCGACAGAGGATCGAGCGAAGTGGAGGAATATGGTAGCAGCAACAACAAGGAAAATGTGTAAATTATACTGCGATTTTTATAACTATGCCCATCAAACCCCAATAGCCACGATAGAATATTTCGCGTCTTTCTTCCTCGTGCTGGTAGACTTCGTATCATTGCAAGCACTGCTTGATACGGACGCGATATCTGGCATCACGACTGCGACAGACGAGAAATACCGTGACATATTCCATCGTGAAGACTGGCTTTGAGGGGCAAAGTTATAAAAATCGCAGTGTAGGGGCAGCCTTAACTGCTGAGCATATCCATAAATGGATCACCAGTGGTCGCTCGCGACCAGAGGAACTACTACTACTACTACTACTACTACTATTACTACTACTACTGCTACTTCGGGACCAAGATATACCTAGGCGATGATCGGGTATTGCGATGGCGCTGGCAATGTCTCCGGAGCAGCAGTAGGGTCGGTAGGTATTTACAACCGCGTTACACTATTTACAGAAACACCACTAGTCAGCCAATAATTCCTAGCGCTTTTGTGCGAAGGTACGTTAAAATCGAGGATTAGAGTTTATTAAGCCTCTTTGTACTTGAAGCTTTCCCAATCACGTTTTTCTGAAACATTTTTAGTGGAATTAGTTCGAAAGAGCCAATTTTACATTCAATACCTTCTTTTCAAAGCGCGGAAATAAAAAGACCATTTACTGCACTCAAAGTAAGAGTAAAAAGTGCGAATGACCATTATTTTTCACAGCCTTTGAAGAATATTCTCATCATTTAAGTCCCTTTGGCGGCGCTAATTTGATACGAATTTATTGAGAACTGTTAAACATGAAATAAAAAGAACGCAGCGAAAAAAATAATGAAGAGAATAGCAACCGTAAATAATAATAGTAATAAATTATAATAATAAATAATAATAATAATAATCTTCTCTACATACAATAGGCTTAAAGAAGTTCACGAACCTTTAAAATTTTAGAACACATGGTAACAACTTAAGTGCATTATTGCTATAAAGGGATGATCCCCAGTCCTGCATTAAACAGATTCGAGACGAAAACATAAAAGTTCGTAGATATAGTATGGATAAGAAATGAGGTGCAGGTGCAACCCGCAACCCACATGACGCCGCAATGCACTGTAACAGCGCCCATAACTTGTAAACGATGGGTCCTAGGATTTAAAATCACATTTTCCTAGAGTCCTAAGGAATCGCCAGTGATGCTTTCCACATCTGCCTTTGTTATCGAGCCATTGTCGACAGGGGAATGCCTTCTTTCCGCCGATCGAGATAGTCGAGGTAGTAGGTCATGGCAGTAGTGCCGTGGCGATCTCGGACGGAATGACCACGGGTTCGAGTCGCGCCTCGGACATGGGTGTATTTGTGTTTGGCTATATGTGTATGTCATCCTTTCACCCCTCATTATCATCATTTCATCTTCCATACCTGGGGAATCTACCATAATCCTGGGGAATAAAAATCAGATCCAACCAAAATGATGATCCCCTGATAAAATTACACGCACCTGCTACCGAGATATTGATATTGAGCCCCGGTAAATGAAGGGAGCATGCACGTGTGGTCCAAGTCGGTTAATTTGTAGTCAAAAAAACAACAACCAATAATGGGCATATCGTATAATTAAAATGGCATTCACTGGCCTCGACTAAGCGTGGTGGTGAAGGGCTCAATATGGCCCTAACGAGGAGAGGACGGGACGAGAGAGCAGCGGTGCGCCGCAAGCGGGCCCTGGGGTTTCGGGAACTCGGCAGCTGGGCCGCGCCCACGCGCCGGGACGAGATGAGACGAGACGGGACGGGACGGGACGGGACGGCGACCGCGCACGAGCGGCTAAACAGCGAGTTACCTACTTGGCGCAAACACACGCGCGCACGTGGGCGGCGAGGAAGGAGGAGTTTGCGCGGCGGCGGCGGCGGTAGCGCAGAAGGTGGTCAGGCCAGTGGGCTGCGGCGAGGTGGGCGGGGCACTCAGGTGAACGTGTCGCAGGCGAGGGAGACAAAGGAAATTACGCGAGGTGGCAGGAATGGCCACAGCCCTGAAGGAGAAAAGTCGCTCTCCAGGCAGGGGAGATATTGTCTCAGTCGGTGGATAGATTGGCGTTTCCGGGCACTTTCCGTCATTCATTGATTGTTAATGATGCCGAGCGCGTAAATTACTAAGGGTTGTTAGCCCCATAAGAGTAGTACAGAAGGTGGCGGTGATCTTCCCTCGCTGGATGGCGAGATCTGGCGCCGACCTACCGTCGGATAGCGGGGTATTCCAAAGCCAGATGTCTCCCACTAGTGGGGCACCCCTCCAGCTGGGATGCGCTCAAAGATTCCGACAGGTCTCTCGGCACTTGTGGTAGTGTAGTGCGTATTAGTGTAAGTGTGTGTAAGGGGTGAGGATAAGACAAGGAAGAGGTAGAAAAGATCGCGGGCGGTCCGAGACCCGTCTGTTAGGGTACTGCTGCGGCATTCGCCTGGTGTTGATTGGAGAAACCACGAACAACTACCGATCAGGAAAGTCGGCTGCTAGATTTCTCCTCCAGCCAGCGAATGAATTCGACCTAGCGGACAAGCTAGTGTCGAAAATCCTGCCCCCATAAGTACTCGAACCTACCACTTACTCGTCAGAGGGACTGCAGTGACATCAGTTAATGCCATCGGGACACCTCATCTGCCGTGGATATAAGTCGCATTATTAAATTTTAAAATTTTATTGTCCTCTGAATGATAAGATACGATGCCAACCTATACGTCAGCTTACGCGGGATTGAAGGTATTCAAGGTTGAGAAGAAGAGCATACGGCGAAGATGTCTATGTGCTAACCACGCGTACCCCTGTACATTCATAAGAGGTAACTAATGTCGAATATTTTCCACCGTTGGAACTTGAAACCTCCCAATCATAGTCGCTGTACAGGTACAGGCAATTCTGGCTGACTCTGAGCTACATTCAGCTGGCCAGATAGTGGTGAATGCAGTCACAAGACGTAGGCGGAACCATGGCTAATTACATTGGTAGAATTTTCGCCGGATGGCAAGGCGATAAAATGACAACACATCTGGGTCAAGGGGTGTCCCATCCAGAGATGGGGAGGTTCAGCAGCGGGCTGATTCAACATCGGTATGACTCGGTAGCCGAGTGGCCGAGTAAGGGGGTACAAGAGATATTGAGCAGCGGGGGAGGCGAGGATTTTGTATGTAGTTGGTATGAATTGTCAATTCACACCAACGGGGCGTTGGGGACGCCGGGTTGGAGCGGTGGGTGGGTGGGTGGGTGGGTGGGTAGAGACGAGAGTGGATTCAGGCGCGTGAGCTGTTTGAGTGCCACTTACTTGCGCAAAGATAGAGCTGCACACGTGCGCCCGCGTCTTCGCCCACACAGCCCACGGCTCCGTGCAATCCTCTTGACATTTACTTCTATCCCCAAGTCCTACCTCAAATTCTTAAGCTTCCTACATTATAAATTGAATTTCGTTCGCCGACGAGAGTTACAAGACTTTACCACGGCGGAATTAATGTACTTTATTCAGAATCCTTGGAAGAATACCAGTTTCTTACGTAAATTCAGAATAATCAATCGTTTTCTCACTAAACGTGTCGACGTTTTTAGCCCAACTTACAGTCTGGGATTTTAGGCGAAAACAGTGTGTGCGCGGGGCGCTAAAATTCACAAGTTGGTCACAAGTAAGTAGTAAATAATGTGGCCATCACCTATGTATTCTTGCGATGGAATAAGAACTACACATTTCTTCTAGTATGTTATCTTCAACCTTTACCATTTTATGCGTGGTTATTGTTTATGATGACTGATACACAACAGTGATAGAATCAAAGTATGTTGACTCTTGCGAATTACTTTTTTCTTCTTTTCGGCACATACTATCACACTGCAGATAGATTTCTCCTCAATACAAATACTAGCTATACCAATATAAATAAGCTACTCTGTGTTTTCTGGAAACTACCAAGATGCTGAAAGCTCCTCACATTTTGTTTCAAATAAATGTAATTTTTTTCCTTCTTAATCCAATAGCGGAAATAAAGCTGCCCAAGCAAAACACGTGGTCGCTTTTCTTCAAATCAGTCTGAAGAAGTGTCTCGGTCGCTATGCCTGCCTTTGCGCATGTCGTGCGAAACCTGTCTGGCACTCAAGAGGCTCCGCTTCTTTCTGAAAGTGAGCCACGTCAAGGTCGCGAGCAGGGTAACAAGCTCTAGAGCTCGCGGGCACTGCATCTAGAGAAAGTGGCGCGTGATTTAAAAGTAAGGGTTGAACAAATTTGTTCGGAGTGGTGGTGTGCCACTGGATACCTGGCCCATGACACTCTTTGGGAGAAGTTACCTGACAGTTATTGTCACAAATGTACCTATATTAATCCCCATTTTTACTTTATGACGAAAAAATGATTCATTAAAATAAAATAAATTCTCAATTGAGAATAAAATTTAAAAAATTGAATCAAAAGTATCTTGATTTTGTAATGAGTTTTACTTAAGAGTGATATAAAATCATGAAGTTTCTATGTTCAGGTTTAAAGATTTAACAGACAAAAAGGCTTCTGTTAAAAGCGCTGTCAGTCCGTAAGCAAGAATTGTTAACTTATAGAGATTTGTTAATTTATTTCACATTCTTGCTAAATACGATAAATAACTGGATGATTAATAACACAACACAACACGAAAACAAGGAAAGTACACGTCATTCAAACATATTCCCGTCACTTAGCAAAGATTTTTATATAAGGGAGAATTTAGTGACAAAATAAACACGAAATAGTAATTACTAGCGAATGATATAAATATAATACAATTCTCGGTTATTTGATAGAAAAAAAGTCTGGTAAAACATATTTTCGTACGAAGCCTCTACTCATCACCCTGCACCACTTCAGCTTGCGCATGTACACTCCTTTGTGAATTTTAAGGGGAAACCAATGGGGAGTGAGGGGAAGTTGCCCGTTCCCATTGGAGCGCCGGGATCCTCAGGCGGGCAAATAGATCGTGTGAGCGCCGTTTGACGTGCCTGCTTTAACGCAATCCGCGCTTCATGAGCTAAGAGTTTACACTGTCAAAGATGTGGAACAGGTACAAGGTTTCGAAAACTTGCCTGCTGTACATTGTAAGCTGGCTAATCTCCAGGCGCCGTATTTTTTCCTTTAACTATAAATGAATCAATCCATAGAATGGTGCCGAGACTAAGTCCATTGGATTAACTCTTCCACTTAAGTACACTTCGGAAACCTAAAATAAAACGGCATTAGCACTATATTTTCTGTCTGCTTCTTCGCTTTGTCAACACAATTCAGATAAGTCCGATGACATTGAAGCGTCGCGTCCATGAAGAATATAGAACAGCAGACTAAAATTAGATGGCAAGCAACTTAAAGTAACGTGGACAAAAATGTAGCTGGTTGAAGGTGAAAGAAGTTCTTGCCACAAACATAATCTAAGTGTTAAGTAATAAACCAGATGGTTTGGAGTGTCCATGACAAATAAATAGACATTTTGATGAGTTTTGAGAGTTTGAATGTTGCTTTCATTTCATAGTTTCCCCGACTTAAAACCGTAGAAATCTTTCAAAAAGTAATTTATGAAAATTCCTCATTCAGAAAATTTTGAGCAATAAGTAGTAAATTAAAAAAAATGTTCTTCGTAAAGTTGAAGTCTTACATTTTATATTCCAAATGCTAGGTAGTTTTTAATTATTATAAAAAGTAATATTACGATTGCATTTTTCGAAAGGAACCGGGAGAGATCGCTGAGTGCATCAACAGATGTCACTGCAGTGCTTCTGACCGGGAGGTCCTAGGTTTGAGTCGTGACGGTGGCAGGATTTTCGGCACTATCTTGGCAGCTAGGTCAGTCGCTGTCTGGAGGAGAATTCTAGCGGCCAGCTCTCTGATAAGTAATTTTACGTAGTTTTTCCGATCAACACTAGACGAATGCCGGAGCTGTACTCTAACAAACGGTCCACGGACCGTGCGCGAACTTTCCTTCCTCTTCCTTGTCCCATCCTGACTCCTTACTCACACTTGCATGCACCACACTCCCGCACCTGCTGGGAGTCCGGTCAAAAGCATCGGCTGGGACGATATTCCGCTGATGGGTGATACCTGGTTGGGGAAACCTATCTAGCCGACACAAGCTTACGGGACTAATGACCTCAGTAGTTGTTGAGTTCGAAATATATTTAAAACACGACGTCTGGAAAAAATACACTTAACAAGACATCAAAAAACATGCAAAAAGTTTCTCTTTAAACTTGACTTGTTACAACAGGCCCGCCTAGCATCTCTCGCCGTAAACATCAGCAGAGCCGGCGACGCACCTCGCGCACGGGGCGGGCGTGAAGTTTATCCTCCTGTTGTGTAGTTCGACGGTCGCGCAGCGCTCCGCGGAGCAGCAACATGGCGCCACGCCGTCCAGAGAACAAACAGCTCGCGGCGGGCACGCGGATGGCGCGGCGCCGAGGGGTGGCGCGGGGGGCGGGGGCGGGGGTGGCGCGGGGGGCGGGGCGGGGGCGGGGCAGGGCGGGGGGCGGGGCGGGGCGGGGGCGGGGGGCGTGGCGGGGGGCGTGGCGGGGGGCGTGGCGGGGGGCGTGGCGGGGGGCGTGGCGGGGGGCGTGGCGGGGGGCGTGGCGGGGGGCGTGGCGGGGGGCGTGGCGGGGGGCGTGGGCCGGGGGGGCGTGGCGGGGGGCGTGGCGGGGGGGCGTGGCGGGGAGGCGGGGCGTTGCGGGGCGGCGCGGCGCCGAGGGGAGGGCGGGGCTGGCGGCGCGGCGCCAGGGGGTGGCGCGGGGCGGGGCGGGGAGGGGCGGGGCGGGGCGGGCGGCGCGGCGCCGAGGGGCGGCGCGGCGCCGAGGGGCGGCGCGGGCGGCCTGGGAAATCTGGGGTCGACCGCCACTCAGTGCGCGCGTTAATCAGCGCTGCGCCTGCGTGCGTGGGAGGGGGGGAAGGCTGAGCGGGAGGAGGAGGCCCCACCCGCCCACCCATTCGTCTCGCGGAAGGAGCCGTCGGCTGCGCGACGCGCCCGCGCGATAAGCGAAGCTGGCCCTCTGTCGGCCCCGTGGCCGAGATCGCTATAGCAGTAGTGCCGCAGTGATCTTGGACCGTGGGTTCGAGTCCCGCCTCGGGCATGGTTGTATGTGTTCGTGCTTTCACCCCCTATCATCATCATATCGTTTCATCATCATACCATAACATTACATCCAATAGTGGTCGCTAATGACCTAGTAGTTGATGCGACCATAAAATAACAACAAAAGAGCTGGCCCTCCGCTTCCACCGAGAACTGTAGGAGAATTCCAGTGGCCAGCTGCTCTGATTGGCGTTTTTTTTGTGGTTTCTCTTATAAACACCATGTGAACGCCGGAGCAGTACCATAACAAACGGGTCACGGACCGCGCTAGATCTTTCCTTCCTCTTCCTTGTCCTATCCTCACTCATACATGTTTACGAGTACACTTACATGCACTACATTACCCCACATATCATGATACACTTGAGAGCTTAGAACTTTTCCCGGCTGGGGTGGTGTCACAATGATAGAAAATACTGGTTAGGGAAAATTCCTGCAAGCACACATAAGTCGGTGCCGGATCTCGCCAGACAGCGGAGGAAGAACATCGCCATCTTCCTCCATGAAAAAGTTCACTACACTTACGGGAATAGTGATCTTACTAAGTTCACACGCACAGAATCACTAATCAATCAATGAAACAATCAGACTATCCTTTTTTGTATTGAGACGATCAATATTTATAATTCACGATTCATAAGAAATGGATGCTTAAAAGTAATTTAGTTACTTTGTGTTTGTCGGATAGTTTTGAAATTGTTTTTTTTGTTTTGCATAGTTCCAACATTGCAAGTGTGTGAGAAAAACATTTGAAATAGAAAGAAATCAACATGTAAAAAGTTAATAGAATTTGTAAATTGTATATTTTGGATGCTAAGAGTGTGATTAGTAATTAAAGCTCAAAATTAACAAGCACAGTTAGAAAATAGTACATTGGAAACTGAACTCCAATTGCATGTAGTGGAGATTCACTTCTCTATTGTCTATTTTGGTTATTTATTTTAAGCTAGTGGTGCCAAAAAACACGTACTTTCTGATCCGTACTTTCATCCAAAATTACGCTTAAAGTACTCAAATTTTCGAAAAATTATACGTGAACTTATTTCATAATTTATTTTTAAGGTACTGATTTCATTAAGGGGAAAATCTCTATCTTCAAAATAGTAGGAAGACACCGAAAAATTTTGAATTTTTGAAATAATGAAAAAATTACACTTTTACTAAAATTATAACTGCACCATTCTCTTAAACGTCCTTCACACTACACGGAGAGAACTGTTTAGTTCACACAATTAATCACAAAGTAGATTCAACAAAACGGTATAGTATATTTTGGTTGACAGTGGTTAGCCACGTTCACGAAACTGTTATTTAGTTAAACACACTAATGCACGTATGGTAATATTCACTACACAGATCGTACCCCGTGATGAATGGCATCTAGTCGAGAAAACTAAACGAAATGTTGCGTTGACTAATACATTAGGTAATACTAAACACATTGCAGTGGAAATAACTAAACGAAACGTGAAAAGAAATTATTTCTATCCCGTCAGGCAGGTAGCAACTGGGGATTCCGGAGCGGTCATTCATCCCCCGTGGACTCGTACTAACTTAACCTCGCTTACCCGCAGACCCTAGCCGAGCTGAGCAGTTACGGATGCATGCTGCCGGCTTTACGCTATCGACGTTATTTCCACCAAAAGTTTAGAATATAACATAATTATTGAAAAGCAATCTAATACTAAAGACGCAATTTATATAGCATGTAATAGTATCACAGTGTTAAATTCTTACACTTCAGACGGGCTTTATAACCATTAAAATTGGTCAGGTTGCTGAGAAAGGGCGCTTACTAAAGTGTTTAGTAAGTGTGTTGACTTGAAACATTGATCTCGCCAAATGATTTTATCTACGAAAGACGTACATCACTGACAATTCTCTTTCTTCGTTACCTTAAGATTACTAATTGTCTGATTTACTAAACGAAACTAAATCATGTTTAGTGAATCTTACTGCACGAATAATTGTTTACTACACGATCGCTTTCTAAACATATTTAGTACATTCTACTACATTTCTGTCAGTGTATCCAACAACAAAACGTAATCAAAAACGGTGGAGCCATTTCTTTGAAAATTTGTAAAATGTCCCACAGGCTTCATGTAAAGTACCCACAAAAATAAAATATAGGTTTCAAATTCACATTCGATATCAGGTGGATTAATTGAAGAATATCAATTTTGGAGAAAATCGTCTGAACGGTTGAGCCGCTAACGTACTTCACAAACGGACGGACAGACAGACGTTTTGCCGCCATTCGATTTTTTCTTATCACGTACCCACAAAACATGGATTCTAGCTACACCACGTCATAGAGGATTTTTTAAAATTTAGCAACTGGATTCATCGACTTTTTAGTTACCAGGGCCCTGTAATAACAGCATTTCTGCCAAAAATTCACAGTTTTTTTCGCGCAACAATATATATATTTCTCTCTACTCCGTAGAGACAAAGTAAAAACGAGGAGAAGCAGAAAGCATCTTTGAAACATCTTGATTTGATATTACGAGGGAGCACAGCACTATTGATTAAATTAAATTATGGAGATAAACAAGAAAATAAGAAATACAAAATTAGACATTTTAAGAATATAATTTTAATTGTATGAATATTTAATTCTCCCTGAATCAGAGAGTTTCGTACTAACCAAAGAGCTTTAAAAAACTCTGCATTTAAAATAAGGCTAGTTTTCCTTCAAACAGATTCATGTTGAAAATAATCAGTTCTCAGTGGCTGATCCCACAGATGAAGAGAAACTCGTAAGCATAGTGCATATTGGACAAAACAGCTCATGAGCTCATCGCGCTTTGACCTGTGTAGACAAACAGAGCCAGCCACATTTAGACGGTCGCCTCTGTATGTCTCATTTCCTTAACTTATCGACTCTCACACAACTCAGCGACACTGGGAAAGGCATTACGGGAACGATTTCAGACTCGAGAGTAATACAAATTAAGGAAGGGATGCACACAAACACCAGCACACAAGCACACCGTGATCGTGGTTGGATTCGAACCCAGACTACTAGTGCGCGGCAGCCTCGGCGATTTCGGCTGCCCAGGTCGTCTTGAAGCGACGCCCGTGTCGCTCCGTCCGCCGTCTCTCTGGGGCGCGAGCAGGCACGGAGCCCCGAGCGAGGCGAGGCGAGGCGTAGGCGGCGGCTTAGGGAAACAGTAATTTGCAGAACGCGCGTGAGCGAGCGGGCCGGCGGGGGGGCGGGGGGGGCGGAGGCAGACGCTAAGAAAAAGGGCGACGCCGCGCGAGACAAAGAGGCGGCCGGAGGAAGGGCGGCGCGCGGGATGAGGGCTGCTGGGAAATGAGCGGAGCGGTCGCCGCTCGCGCACCCTGCCTCGGGCCACGGGCGAAGGGGCGACAGTCCGTGAACGATGGCCCACGGGCGACGGGTCACGGGCTCCGAACGGGTCACGGGCTCCGAACGGGTCACGGGCAATGGGTCACGGGCGAGTCACGAACCATGGGCCACGGGTTACGGGCGACTGGGTACGGGCGACGGGTTACGGGCGACGGGTTACGGGTGCCGAACGGGTCACGGTATATATAAGTGAAAGTAACACTAAGGGTACTCCAACAGCACATGATTTCTCGCAGCATTTGTAACACTTGTAATTTTTGAAAATAAGAGAGATCAATGGAAATGAGATCTACGCAGTTTTTAAGAATCTACTGAGATATCCGACGAAAAATTTAAAGAAAACATTTGGACCCGATTTTAAGAAAAAATTGTTTAAAACTTGCCTACATTTAACGCAAACTCACGCAAAAACTACCACAACTGTACATGACTTTATTAGAATTTTTTGAACAACATATTCAGGAACTAGCGGTGCTACAACATTTTCAATTTTCCAACTTCACAGATTTAACCGAAAATGAGATCTGCGACATTTTTAAAGCGTCTTTTGCTTTATCAGTTGAAAAAGTTAAGGAAAAACCGTGAAGTTGTTAAGTAAACGTTTCTTATATATTTTTATAAATTGCTTCAGGCAAAACATACTCAAAAACTAAACCGTGCTTTTTAAAGATATTTGTAAATGTCGATTTTTAAAGATCTGATTTTCTCGAAAAGATTCCTAGAAAGACAAAAGTCTCTATCTTCAATATTGTACTTTTGAAATGTTATTTCATTGCAATTTTTAAAAATACAAAAAGTGTGTCCAAAAATGGAGTCAACACCAATTCTTTTACCACACTTCGATCATATGTGGAGAAAATTTAAAGAAGACATTTGAGTGGTTTTTGAGAAAATAATTGTTAAAAATTGCCTATATTTCAAGCAATATTACACAAAAACTACTAATATTTTTGAAAAATTTTCTTTATGTCCTTGTTTCAATATCTGTCTTTGAATGACAGATTTACTTCAGGAAAAAAGCTTATATTTATATTGTAGTTGTAGGATGACGCCGTCAAAAGTTTGAATTTTTGCAATTTTCGAAAAAACACTAACAGATTTTAACGAAAATGAGACCCTCGCCCCCTTTTTAAACCGCCCTTTGTCCTGTCTGAGAACGAAGTTCAATAAAAAGAACTTTTTAGAAAATTTTGAAACTTCATGCACAGTACCCAGAAAAATCAAAATTCTCGTTTAAAACTCGCAGTAACGTCTTTCAGATCGATAAGAGATTATCAGTTTTGGGGAACATCCTCTGAACGGTATAGGCGCCAGCACTTACCACAGACAGTTCGACGTACAGAGACATATTTTGCCGTCAACCAATTTTCAAGGACCCACAAAACGTGGATTCTGACTACATAACGTGTTAGAGGAAGTAATTTACTACCTGTAGATTTAAGATTCATCTACTTTTTCTGTATCATGGTCACAGAAAACTAGCTATTCTGTCAAAAAATTGTCAATTTTTGCTGCAGCATTACAGTACTTTCCTTTTACTACGTAAGTACTAAGTCGAGAAAGTAAAGAAAATAAGTCATTTCTAGTAATGAGTCATACTTAGATCAAATATTTGAATCCAGCTAACAGCATGAAATAACTACATTCAGCAACTTCTACAACATAGATATTCCATTATATTTTCGCATTCATTCTCCATTCTTTTGATGTTCCTATTCCTACTCTAAACTTCTCTTTAAGCTCGAGTTCACTGGGTTCTAGGATTAGCTTTTGAGCTCTTGCTTAGGAGCAAAGGAGAAATTCAAATCCTACAGGGATTAGTGGAGTTAGGGGAACGTTAGGGAAGCATTAGAATTTCACTTTAAGAGCATCGTTCTCCGCGTACTCGCCCTAGAGCCCGTGGCTACGCGTGGAAGGCACTGGAGCAATCGATCGACCCACAACTCCGCCTTCACTCACGCGGTGCTCAAGTTGAAGTTACCACTCCGGCCTTTCTGTTGAGTCAGAGGACTATTAACGCATCATTTTCTTTTGCCATTTGCCTCATCCCCATTTCGGTCAAGGGTGTTCCCTAATAAAGTTGGGCTTCAAATAAAGCAAGGGCTGAAATAAACACGAGCACTAGTTTAGGCGAGTTATTGCTGCGATACATGTATTAATTTTGAAGATGAGGGTGATCATATCATCAAATCGCAAGTGTAGACATATATTTTAGTTTACTGAAAATCATAAAAAATTACAAAAACGTAATAATGAATTTCGGGGAGTTTTTTCCATGTAATTCTTTTAACCGGACCTGGAACAAGAACTAATTTATTGAATTAATTTATTTACTTATTTCCCACCTGCCCACACTTAATTGCAGAAAAATATCACAATATATTTTTACATTCATTCACTAGTTGCGCTATCCCCATAATTCGTTATGACAACTGTATATATAATGCAAGTCTTTAATAACTATAAATCTGTTATTTATATAATTTTAATCAAAAAATGTTATTTGATACATTTTGTGAAATGTATGTTGATGTAACAACAGAGGATGGTAAAAACGTCCCGAAACTACTTGGCGTTGTATCTAAATTGACAAATTCTTCCAGGAAAACGTGAAAATATTTTTGCAGCCAATTAAATTGTTCAATTCCATTATCTTTCGATTTGTGAAATAAAATTTTCCGATATCCATTATCAGAGGCGTTAATTGGATTATGTGCCTATAAACCAGTCTACTTAAATGTATGTTTAATTTCTAGTCCCCCATTAATTTCTTCCCAAGACCGATACATGCAAGACTACACAAAGCTCTTGGCACCTTCTACATTTTTTTGAAAGATTCTCACGCCATGATTTTCTTATCATCCTTTAAACAAAAATTAGAATCTCTACGTCTTCAGAGAAGACTAACTTCTCTCACGCGTAGAGATACTTAAAATATTTAATTTTTACACAATCATAAAAAGGTGAATTTTATGTTTGTAAATAAACTTTAGTTTCAGTAATGACATCTTAAAAATATTCAGTGGTAAGAAAAAGGAGGAGGAAAATAAAACAGAACGCATGGATCTCAAAAAGCAAGAAGAGGAAAACGAAGTAAAGAGGAAGGGAGATGTGGAGTAGACAAAGGAGGAGAGAAAAGAATCGCTTAGGGGCAAGGAGAAGAAAAAATAACTGAGGAAGAGTAAAAACAAAGAAGAGACAGAAGACAAAAAACAAGGGAAGGACGCCGAAAATGAAGAGGCAAAAGATAAAACGCACAACCATAAAGAGCAGGGAGGTGTAAGGTGCTAGTGCCAGAAGCCAGTCCCTCCGTACGCCCCCGACGCCTTACGCTCCCCCGCAGGGAGCCAGGCGCTTCGAGGAAGCGCCTTCATCGTCGGATAATGGGCGCCGCTCGCCGCTCGCGGCGCTAGGCGGGCGCTGCACGCGCGCTATCTCCGCAACACGTGTCCAGCTGCAGCCCGAGCCGCAACGCCCCGCGCCCCGCACCAGCCACCGCCAATAAAACAGGGCGGGGCCGCCGCAACGGGAACTTCTGGGGCCTTGGCGACCTCGCCCGGAAACAACCGCCTTGATGACCCCTCCGCCGAATCCCCGACGCTTAACTCCCTCCCCCCCACCACCACCAGCCCGCTGCCCATCGACCGCGCACGACACAGCACCTCGCGACCCCCGCAGCTGCGGAGCCCCGCAGGGCTCCCCCGCCCGGCCGCTGGCAGGTTTTGTACATGGAGCACGATTGATTGTTTGATTAGTGATTCCGGGTGGACCAACGGCTAAGGTCATCCGTCCAGTAAGTGTAGTGCATGTTTTATCGCTGGAAATGGCGGTAATCTTCCCCGCTGAAGGGCGAGATCCGTCGCTGACCCACCGTCGGCTTGCACGGTTTTCCCAACCAGGTTTCTGCCATCAGCAGTGCACCATCCCATCCGGTACACGCGTTAAGCTCTCGATTGGTCTCCCGACATATGTGGTACTGTAGTGTATGTATAAATAAGGAACGAGGATTGCACAAGGAAGAAGGAAATATCGTGCGCGGTGCGTGGCCACTTTGTTACGGTACTGCTCCGGCCGTCGCCTGGTGTTGATCAATGAAACCACGGAAAACTACCGATCAGCGCAGCCGGCCGCTAGAATTCTTCTTCATTCAGCGTCTGAATTTGGCCTAGCTATGTAGCTAGGTCCTCGACAATCCTGCCTCGAAGAAACACGAGTTCAATGGGCTGCCCAATGATCGGTGATTAAAATTGTTGGATAATCAAAGTGGTTGGGCTAGGTTAGCTTAGCCGATTTGATACGGCCAATTTGACTCGCTTTGCTTCTGCAATTCCAAGTTGACGGCGGGTCTACAATCTCTTCAGCCTTCGCGGCTACCATAACACATTAACACAAGTATTATTCACGGACGACCTAAAATAAAAAATGGAACACGAAAGAAATACGCTGTAGATAATCATTCAAAAGGTTCGTGTGAAGGTGGTTGGGCCAAGTTAGCTTAGGAGAGAAGTGTCCAATTTCAAACGGATAGTTTGAGAAGTTTCACTCGCACAATTCCAAGTCGACGACTGCCCATTTTTTTCTTAACACTTGTCCTTTTTTAATGATCCATCGAGTGTTGAAAAAAGTGCCCTCGTGTATTATAAATGCCAAGGTATCTTTCGATATCTTAATTTATTGAGAAAGTATATTAAGTGCAGCCTTTAACTTATCTGAATATTCTGATTTCAGCTACTTGGATTCTGCTTTTTCTTTCTTCACTCATCCACGAGTGTCTGCCACAAAAGAACAAGGTCAACCATTGTCTCGTAAAATTTGAGTTTTATGTCTATTCGCCATTTGTTCTGGAATGTTCAACTAATTATCCCACAAACTGATTGAAATCTATTAATTTTATTTTTAATATCGCATTTCACATACATGTATCCTAAAAACGTATTTCACATACAAGATAATTAAAATGAAAAATTCGTTCTCTGGGAGTCTCATCCATATTTTCAAGCGGAGGCGGATGTTTCCATTGTGGACCATAACTTACGTTTTCCTTTTGAAGCTTTGGAATTTATATTCTTGTTCTCCACATTTTTATAGCTTGAATACTTGTCTTCGTAACTTTTCCCCAATCTGTTCAAGAATTGTTACGTCATCAGCGTATATCAACACATTTAAGTATTTTATTTCTCATTATTTATTTTCTGTATCTTGTAATTTGAGACAGTCATTGGTGTAGATTAAAATGGAAACACATCACTTACTAAACATTTCTAAAAGTAGGAAATGGTGCGGTGTTTACGATGCTTCTTCTATCATTGAAATCTACACGAGGTGTTGGCTCTCCATCGTAACTATTTATTCTTGCATAAAGCTTTTTCGGCCGCATTGCGGCCATCTTCGGTGCTACAAAAATAATAATAGTAATAATGATAATATATCTAAATTACAAAAATTAAAAAATTAAATTTTTTAAAAACATTTTTTTATATGTCAATTTCACATTTTATATTTATCTTTAAATCCAATTCATAACAATATTCTGTAAAAAAATTTTAATTTTTTAATTTTTGTAATTTAGATATATTATCATTATTACTATTATTATTTTTGTAGCACTGAAGATGGCCGCAATGCGGCCGAAAAAGCTTTATGCCACAATAAAGAATTACGATGGAGAGCCAACACCTCGTATAGATTTCAATGATTTCAAAAAGTGTAAAAGGTTGAAGATCCCTGCTTTAAGGGTTCCGTCTCGATACACGATCTATAGTCGTGGTACACGATCATCAATTGCATCCGACATTCCGTAGACTATTATATGGATTTAGAGAGTAATATTTGTACATTTCCAGTTTTGTGAGTGATTACGCAGATGTGTAATTAAATCACAGACATCTGACGCATCACACCGCTCCTCTACTGGCTGCATTTGTCACAATGATTGGCTGGTCGGATCCAGTAATCTCAACATTACAGCTGGATGCACAAATGCAACGCTTTGAAGTGCTGAAAATAGTGAGGGTCCTGTTTCGTTAGATTGGCTGCGATGAACGTCTACCTACAGACTTTCTTACGAGTTAAATGTGTCTTGTTAGTGATGCTCAATATGAGATAGTTAATCACCTCTGTCAGAGAAAATGCCAAAGTACTGCGCAGCATTTTGTTGTAAAGAAAGCTAACAAACTGTAAACTAAATGCGAATATTTTTAGATGAGATATTATTTGGTAGCCATTACTGTAATAATATTTTTTTAGCATTCTGAGGAACATTATTTGCTATAAGTTAATATTAAGAAATTAAGATAATCAAACCAAGAACACTCTGCGTGAATACTAAAAATGTCTCCAAGAAATAGAAGACTGGATTTTGTTAAAGTATTGTAGGTAAATTGAAATTTCAAAGTACGAAATATTGGTTACTTTCAACTTTTTATTAAGTTTAAGAAAACATAAAAGGGGTCATCCATAAATTACGTAACGCAAAAGGGGGAGGGAGGGGGTCTCAGGCAGCGCAGGCTGCGTTACATTGAGATAGGGAAGTGCGTAACAAGGGAAGGAGGGTATTGAAAATACTCGAAATTGGCGTTACGTAATTTATGAACCGCCCCAAAGTGAATAAAGGTTTAAAATTGGAATAAGGCGCTAATTCCGCTATTTGGTTCCGAGATAACTGAGACAGAATAGTCGTTCACCATCATGGCGGAGCGTCACGATTTCTGAGTACGGAGTGTTGTCTTCAGTCTACACTAGAGCTTACTGGTGGGATATATGCCAGAGTGCAAATTAATTCTTAGCGTGCAGAACTCTGTGAATTTTAAAACTTTTGTGCAGGTATACTAAAATGAAATATCATCGTTAGTAAATTTCGCGACCATTCCAAGTACACTAAGAAACTAATACTTCGTAGATTACAATAATCTGTAATAAAACACGACTTACTAAGAAATTAAATACTATTTAACAAGTGGAGAAATTAAATACTATTTAACGAGTGAATAATCTGGACACGCTCCTGACGTCTGGAGAGATCAGGTCTACTCAGTATTTCAGGGTGATCACAAAGCTTTTCTTTTATTCAAATGATTTGATCTCACCTTCTTATGAATCTTATAACTAGGGGCGGATTTTGAAAACATTGCCAAAAATGACCGATAAAACGCTCTTAGAATGTTTTTAAAATGGCCTAAAACAAAGAAAAATGACGTAAAATATTATCAAAACCATTTCAGACGAACAAATCAAGCTGTTGAATACGTTACTAACGTAGTCAAGACTTCTTTGTTTTGTTCAAATGAACTCAGTTTGCAAACTTGTGCTTTGTACTGTTCTTCAAAAGAAAATCTCGGCCTTTATCACGAAATCGGCCGAACTGACAATGGAGCCGGTAGGCGTCACAGGAACTTTAGAGCACATAGAACTCACAACGGCTGACATTACAATATACGAGCGACGAAATCGAATACACCACTAAGGAATTCTGTGGTGAATATTTGTTGCATCTCGAAAAAAAATGTTTGAAGCAAGTAGCATTAAAATGATGTTAAAATCGATGAAATCAGCGAAAATTGCATTAAAATGACGTAAAGTGGTAAAAAATGCCTTATTAGTCGAAATCGATGAAAAATGCAAACAATGACATAAAGATGGGTAATTTCGTTTTGTCATGACATTAAATGAAATTCGATACTAAATGACTTTGTTCTAAAGTGAAAAGAAAAAAAGACATCTCATTAAAATCCGCCCCCTACTTATGACTCACTGCATTTATCAACGGTTCCTCTAAAGAATTAACGAGAATTATGCTTAACGAGAAAATATATTTCGCTCTCAAAAAAGTTATTATAGCATTATTGTTTTCCCTCTATCTACTTTACGATTTTCTTAACCTCATCATTCTTTTATTTCTTCATGTTACTTTAAGAGAAGGTTTTTTTTCTGCCTTTACTTTGCCATTGTAATGTACTTGTGCTTGTGGGGGATTCATGAAACTATTGGTACACGGATTTAAAAATTTCAGTAAAACAATATTCCAAATGATTTAATCCAACAATCATTTTCTTTATCATATGTGAATACCATCCGTATAGCAAATTAATATAACACAATTTCAATGTTCGATTGAAAATCCCCGTTCTTCCGTTTTGGATTTGCAATTGATCACATCAACTTTTGCGTTCGTTCGAAACGGTTGGGATTTCTAGAAGGTAAGTCTTAAAATTGTCTGAGGTTTCAAAATTCAAAATCCTGAGCACTCTTGCAAACGATCATCTCATTTCCATCAAAGGTCACGCGTCGTCAAATACACTAAAGAAAAAACAGTTTTTTTGAGAAACGGTAATCTGTGGTCCGCTTTCATTTATAAAGAAGAAATCTTATACCCTTCTTTATTTATCCCATGGTGCAGTTAGGCGTTTCCGTTTGCTAACAGAATGCACTGAGCTGAACTACCGCTGACTCTACAAGTTACCGCTAGTTGTTGAAAGCTAATTTGCTCAACTCTGGCTCGAATCTCTGACCCGCCCACGTTCACTTTCTCGCTGACTAACGTAATACACCCTAGTGATCTTAGTGGCAGTGAATACACGCAGCACTTACTCTGTCCCGTGTAGACTGTCGTGACAATGCTTTCGATTATGATTAATATCTCCACGCACGACAAGAGATATTTAGAACCACATGAAGGTCGTTGAATGAAACCATCGCTCTAAGCGTTTTATATAATCGTAATTTATTATTTTTTGAATAGCCTATTTATTTTATTTAATTTTTTTTGGCAGATTTTCAAATAAAAATATCATCTAGGATAGTATTTTAGTACTGGTATTGAAAATGGAAATGCTGCCAACCGATAATTTCTCATTCAAATTATGACATGTGCCAATTAATTCTATTCCATACGATAAAGAATTAATAAAAACGAGCACATTTTGTTCGCTCATTCCATTAATAACGAACATTAATTTAATATACTGCGATACTAAGATTCATTTCAGGTAACAATTACTTTCTAACAGATGGATACTTCATGCAAATCTCTCCACTTTAGAATTCGCTTTATGTAACGTTTACAAGTCAAAAGTTGAATTTTATCATTAACACTACCCTATCGTCAAATGTCCAATGATAAAAATTGATAATATGAAAACGGAAGTTTAAGTTCATCAGAAATCGTATCTTTCTAGAATCCCTCTAGACCGTTATAACAAAAACTTTTGCAAAACAGTAACTAATTATCAAGAATTGAAAAATAATAAAACATTCTTCTATTGTTTTTAGAATTCTTCTGCAGGAAAACTGCAGAAAAAGGATAGCACACTACCTTTCTTGCCGCGTGGAATATCCGAGAGCAGAATTTTAAAAGGCGCCGCAGAAGAAGCCCTTTCGCGCCGTATATAAAACGCCAGAGGGCTATTATTTTTCACCTGCCCTTCAGACGTCGGCGAGGGGGAGGGGGGCGCTTGCCCGAGAGCCAGTGGGCGCCTCCATTTCAGTCGGTGAGTCGGGTTGCCACTCGCTCTTTGAGATGCCTTAGTCATCCACGGATCCCAAACGGTGAAAAATTCGAAACACACAAATCAGAGAATGGTTTTCTTAAAAACATACATAATTTGGAAATTCACACTTTACTTAAGTGGAGTTAAGAGATAATGGGGTAAACTTAAGTTATCTGGTGTCACTTCAAACGATTTAATACGTAAAATAAATGTAATTTATCAAGAAACTACATTTGTGTAATACACTTCAAACTACACCTTTTAGTAATATTATTCATTATATACGTGGTTCTGAGAAAATAACTCCAAATGGAATTTGACTTACGTAGACTGAATTTACAAATTACGCATCGTTAGATGTGAAGACACGCAAATCGTACGTTTTATACTCAAAAAATAATATTTTACTGAAAGATTCCAGTGTGCTACAATTTTTTTAAATGAAATTTCAGAATTAAGTCTTCTAAAAGTGACATAATGATATTGATTGAAGACAATAGATTACACAGGCCGACATCAGTTTAGTTACAAAAAGGAAAATCACTAATTCCGATTAATTTCAGGATGCTGCATTCGAAATTGACAGCCATTTTTCTAGATTAGCTCGTATTTTATGTAACGCGTAGTTGCCAGTTTTTGCCATTTTGGCTTCAGTTGTCATCAAAGTTACAATTTCCACAATGTTCCTAGAGTGAGAAATAGTATTTCACTCAGAACGAGCCTTTTTCAGAATATTACAGAATGGAAGATTCACTTTGCGTATGTACGGACATCAATGGATTGATGAATGAGTTAGGAATCCAAAGTAATCCATCTGATTGGTGTCTTTTCATAGATTCATCTAAGAACAGTCTGAAAGCAGTTTTGCTTCATAATGGAAATAAGCTGCCTATGGCACACTCTGTCCCAATGAATAATACTTACGAGGATCTCGCACTGATTTTAAAGCGTATCAAATACAAAGATCATGGTTGGCAAATTTGTGGACATGTAAAAGTATTTGCAATATTATAATGTCCAATGTCTGGAAGGTGGATTTACAAAGCACTTTTGTTTTTTGTGTCTTTGGGACTCAAGAGCTACAGGAACAATTTCTCAGAAAAGGAATGGCCCCCAGAGAGTCATTTAAGCCCGATACCAACAATGTCAAGTATAAGCCTCTGATCGATCCAGGCAAGGTACTATTTCCAACTCTGCACATTAAGTTGGACCTCATGAATTTCTTAAAGGAATAGACAAAGAAGCTGGAGGATTTAAGTATCTTAGTGTTTTCCGAAACTAAGTGGTCTGTATACGTCTGTGAACATTATACCTTATAAACTATTGAGTAAGTAAATGCTAAAGTACAGTGCAAGTAAACTAACTGAATGTATAGTTTTTTAATTGTTTAGATTTAATAAATTAATTTATAGAATTTAAAAAATTGATTGTCTTTGGCACTAGTGCCAAAACGAAATTGATTCCCTTTTTGCAGTCAAAAAACTCACTCTCCGGTACTTTCAAGATAGCTCATTATGCCTACGATGGTAAATTTGGCAACAACGCGTTACACAAAAATACGAGCTAATCCAGTAAAACGGCTATCATATTCGTATTCAGCGCCCCAAAATTGGTCAGAATCAGTGAGTTTTGTTTCTGTAACTTTTCAAAAGTTTAAAAATGTCGGCCAGTGTTATTAGAACGCCAGCCAGGGCTTCTTACATGCCGGGATCGAAACTGAAACCACCATCTGGAATCGTCATTAGATTCTTCGTTCACGCATTAAAGTTTATACCATTTTTCAAGATATTTTATTGATTAAATTACTTTTATAGGGTAGAGAAATAAATGATTTCTGTTCTTTTATTGTCACTTCTGCCTACTGCTCGCCGTTGCAATCTCTCAGCAAACTTTAGACATCTCACCACTTGATTTGATCTCCTTTTTTGCACTAAACGAACTCCCTGGCTCACGCATATTGTTAGGGACCTGTTCTTGTTTCTGAATCTGAATTCCTGTTTTTCTCTGCCGCAAATAGAGCTTTTATGTATTTCTCTCATTTTACAATTTTTCCGCGCTCTAAAACGGTTACACTATAGTTATTTTTATATTATGTGCATGAAGTTATTGCTTTTTGCTCGGTCTTGATTGAGGGTTTTTCCCCTCAACCCGTCGGGCTCGGCAAAAAGGCCTCAACCTCGATTGTGCAGAAAACAATACCTTCGCTCACGAAACAAAAACATTTTTTCTACGATAGTATAAAAATATTTCTATTACGAATCATGATTTATTTCGTCTCTACTCTTCATGACTTATTCTAAAGAAACCCCCTTGTACAACAGGATGCCCTGGTTTCGCGACATACGGTAGAGAGGCATTGTTGTTTCATACGAGTTCCCATATTACTTTCAGTATACATACGTACGAGATATGGAGTTATAAACGCAGTATAGGGAAAGATATGTAGTAATGCTGCGCGAAAAAAACGGTGGAATTTCGGAAGAAAAATTTCTATTGCTGAGCCCTGGTGAAAAAACAGAGGATAAATCCAGTTGCTAAATTAAGAAAACAATCCCCTAGCACGTGGTGTAGCCAGAATCCCTGTTTTGTGGGACCAGCACCAGAAACCCACATTTTAATACGATAGTAGACAAACTGTTTTTAATACATCCCCTAGAATTGTTAATCAAACAGTAATATATTTAAGAAGGTAATATGCACTCATTAATCTCCTGAAAATAAAACATCATCTCAGGACCAAACGGATTTTTTTTCCAAATTACGATGGTAGGTAAAAATTGTTGGTAGTTTCTAATAATAATTTTCACGCAAATGTTGACTTTTTTTAAGAGAGCAAATTTATCTCTCAGTTTAGCAGTTGCATTAATGACTATTTTTCCTTCACATTTTTTATCATACGCACCTACAAAGCGTAAAAAGAGAGAGAGTATACATATTTCTCACAAAATATGGAAAATCATATTTAAGACTATAATTTGATTTCTAGTACAATTTTTTCTCGCAAGAATATAAGGTTACAAAGAATAGACAAGAATGAGAAAATCCTGTATATATTTCTTCTCTAAACAAAGTTAAAGCGCTGCTGTTCATAATAATTCACCCCTTGTCATTCTCGTACGTGATTTGTTCTCCTCTTCGTTTACGCAGCCGTCCTCACATCGGAGACCTGTTCTTTACAATAACCGATGTCAAGCAACTCGCATTCAGCGCATATCGGCCGGCCTCATTACAGCGCCGCCTGCCACGGAACTCCTTTCCCATCAATCTGCGCCATGTTGTCACATGTCACGGCCATTCTGGCCCCGACGGCGTGTCTGGAGCGCTTCGTCCCGGCGCCCTGGATACGCTCGCCATCTCCGCCCCCGCCCCCGCCTCAGCCCCACCCCCCGCGTCTGCCCTAGCCTCCGCCTCAGCCACTGCCTCCGCCCCTGCCCCGTCTGTCTGACTATGCTCGACGCCCCTGCCGCTGGCCTTATGTCCGTCAACTTTCTCAGATTGACAACTTCGATTGCCCCTCCCCCTCACATTTTCACCGAGCATTTGCGCCAACTTAGCAGCGTCAGGTGTCGTGCACACATTAAGTCATTTCCCGTCGATCGGCAACCTCTGTTTCTACCCCTTCTCCTGCAGACACTACTCTCCCTGTTACCTAGTTTCCTCCACTTGGGCCCGGCACACACGTTCCGGTATACCGGTGAGGTTTACCTGTACAGGTACAAATTCACCGGTATACCAGAACGTGTGTGCCGGGCCTTGAGAACTGCCGTCTTCATCTCCTTGCTCTCTCTCTCTCTCTGAGCCTGCAGCACCCCGTTGTAGGCTAAGACTGCGCCTCTGGCGCCACTATTGTTCCTCTTCCACCTCCGCCACCGTGACTTCCCTGCCTCTGCCTCTTCCCCCTCCGTGCTGCTACCACCCTCTCCCAACCATTCCCGCTAACATGACGTCCTTCCACGCCTTGTCTTCACCCCTGATACTCCCACCTCCTTTACCATCCTCAACACTCCTAACACCCCAACTGACCCGCTCACCCTGACCGTCTCCACCACCCACTTGGCCTCCAAGGCCCCTCACAACCACCGCCCTCACCACCCACACCGCCCTTAACCCCCACTCCGCCCTCACTACCCACTCCGCCCTCACCACCCACTCCGCCCTCACCACCCACACCGCCCTCACCGCCCTCACCACCCACTCCGCCCTCACCACCCACTCCGCCCTCACCACCCACTCCGCCCTCACCACCCACTCCGCCCTCACCACCCACTCCGCCCTCACCACCCACTCCGCCCTCACCACCCACTCCGCCCTCACCACCCACTCCGCCCTCACCACCCACTCCGCCCTCACCACCCACTCCGCCCTCACCACCCACTCCGCCCTCACCACCCACTCCGCCCTCACCACCCACTCCGCCCTCACCACCCACTCCGCCCTCACCACCCACTCCGCCCTCACCACCCACTCCGCCCTCACCACCCACTCCGCCCTCACCACCCACTCCGCCCTCACCACCCACTCCGACCTCACCGCCCACACCACCTGCACCACCCACACCGCCCCACCCCACCACTCACCCCACCCCACCACCCACACCGCCACACCCCACCGCCCAGCCCTCAAGGCGCGACGCTACCCGCGGTGCTCGGCGCCGCCGTCCGTCGCGGCGCGGCGCGGTGCGGCCCCGGCCCGGGTGATCCATCTTGTTCACGGGCGGCAGATGCTTTTAATGCCTCTTGCCAGGTCGCCATTACCCCCGCGGACGAGGTGGGCGGCGAAGAAAAGTTCCATTTATCTTAGCGGGGCGCCGCCTCCCCGCTCCCTCGCCCCGCCACACCCCGCCACGCCCCGCCGCGCCCCGCGCCCCGCTATCTCGGCTCTTGGCAGCCACTCCCACGCGCGCGATAGAAGAAATACTGTTCTCGTGCCAAAATCACTCGCAAACATCTTCGAATTATCAAATCAAAGGAAACGGAACGTTTACTTTATTATCTCACGGAGCAAATTCTTAAATCTGTAAGAACCATTTTAGATGCAATATATTTCTTCAGGAAGAGCAAACACGGTGATGCAATCAATCTTGTACTCTACTCTTTACGTAGATTACGTTGTTAATTTCTCCAGAACCACACAGTCTTGTTAACAAATATGAACATTTTGGAGTTTCTATGAAGTTTTGACTCTCCTTTTAACCATGACTCTCTCTTTAAGAAATATCTACAGAGAAGCTACAAATAGTCATCCAAAAATGTATAAATTGGAATATTATGATGAATTGCCTGAGCATGAAACATTAGTAATCCTATTTTAAGACCATTGGCTAACTTTTCAGTTGTGTTTGGTCTTTTTATAATACATTTTCAAATATTATTAAAGAACTTGAACCTGTTTTAATCTCAACTTCTAGATTAAAAAGTAGCTCTTCGGTTTTTACCCTCCAACCTTCTCCCTCATTCATTTATCACATAGAAATGAAACAAATAGTAACATAACAATTGTCCATTGAAAAGGGATATTTAATAAGCTGAAGAAATTACAAAATGATACAGTTAAGAACGATTTATAATGAATATGACTTGTAAATGTGAACTATATGGAATATGTGAGACATTTACGTTGCATTCCATTGACTTAATTCATCCAATATTGGTACCGTGTAAACAAATTCATTGTGATGAAACTACTTCCTCCAGTTCGGTTTTCAGGTCAGTAAGGTAATAATTTACACTTAAAAAACAAGTTATTTAACGAGAGAAAGTATTTGATCTTATTCCATGACATTTTGCACATAAGTTCATAAAGGCTCCAAAACAAATTTACAGGAACATAATTAGGTTCTTCAATAGCTCCATGATTTCTTCAATTACGTGCTGCGACAATGTGAACTGAGACAAACATACGTGCTATTGGTAATGTACGTTATTTATATGAAGAATTTCATAACAAGTCAGTACAAACAGGTGGCCCGAAACATAAGGCCCGTAAATATTTCAATATAATAGTAAATCATGTGAATTCGCATTAGAAACATTACCCTCGCAATGAACAGAGAGAATATGATTCCGGCTAAGATCAAAATGTTTTCAAAGTCCATGATCAAGCTGTTCGTTTTGGTCACAGGAGCACAATTTACATTCGTGTTGATACATCTACCATAATCGGGCGTAAATAGGGCATCATGTGTTTTCCAAAACCCTCGTCGCATAAAAGCATCCCAGTGATCACAAGCAAAAAAAAACACAACTTATTTCTTCCAATGGTCTCCCGATACGACACTGGTTTGCAGCTTACGTATTCCAATATCCGGCGGTTGCTCACAGCGCCACACTGATCAAGAAAATAGACGTTCCAATGCTCCAAATAAAAGGATTCAGCGCAATCCGTTTCGAAGGGCTGTCGCAATATTTGCGCGCTGCTCGCACACAGCTTTTCTGCTCGCGAATTAACTGCGAAGGACGATGGTCCGAAAGCGCGGTGCGGACGGTGGCCGGCAATTTTTTCCACGCGTGTCACCCGCTCTTAATTACCATCGGCGACGGCAAGTCGCTGCTGCCTCGCACGCGCAGAGAGCGGGCAAGAGAAGCATACACGCCACTAGATATGGACCGTTCACGCCAGTGAACGAATTTTCTGACAGGTTCTAAAACAGTGGAGCGTCGCCGAAGACCGAATCTCGCTTTGCTGCTTCGCTCCTTGGAGCGCTAGCAGCTAATGCCTCAATGTGTCAGTTCAGTGCGTGCAGTTGGACGTTACGGATAGTTTTCACTAGCGATTTACATTGTTCCGATATCTCCACTAAAAATTATAATCTAATAATTGATGCAAATCATGTCTGAATGATAATTTTCTGACAAGTTCTAAAACAGTGGAGCGTCGCCGAAGACCGAATCTTGCTCTACGAAATATGTCCTTGGAGCGCTTGCAGTTAATGCCTCAAAGTGTCAGTTCAGTGCGTGCAGTTGGACATTGCGGACAGTTTTCGCTAACGACTTACATTGTTCCGATATCTCAACTAAAAATTACATTCCAATAATTAATGCAAATCATGTCAGAAGCTGATAACAATATGTAATCATGTGAATTAAGTTATCCATATGAATAAACGGCCAACCATAAAAACCGAATTTCAAAGAGCCACCATTGTTCACTTCACTTCGCTCATGGTTTTAATTAAACTAGTATTAGAATGAATTTTAATCCCTGAATTATGTACGTATACAGTATTTCTTAAAAAGGAAGTTTCCTGCATTCTAATCAATAAATACGATTATCATGCTAACATTCTCTAGTTGGCGGAAAGAGATCAATAGTGAGTAAAAAAGCTCAAAAACAAGATATCCGACCTTTGTGAAATAATTTTAAATCACTTCTATGTGCTATAAATGAGCCATGTCCTCATTTTTTATACCAAGGAGTGAAAAAAATCGCAGAACTGAACACACAATAATTCAACTTATTTCCAAAGTGACGAATATCCATTTTTATGTCTTTTGAAGTATGTATATATTTTTTGTTGTAATTCACTTGTCAGTGGAGTTTTAAGACGTTTCTCCATCACGTTACCAAATATCGTGTTCAAAAATTTAATTTCTTCTATGTTAAAAGGTTTTCAAAAACTGTTTGAAACTGTTTGGGAAATCTTAAACTAAAAGGCTGAATGTACTCCTTCCTGAAAATCGTGTAGGATGTCTACGTTTACTGAAGAACTAAAATTCACAAAATTTGCAAAAGGATGCAACGGATGCTGAAGAGATAACATTCATGGCAAACAATCTTGCCAGTGGGCATTAATGGCTTGTGAAAAGAATGGTCATTGATTGTTAAATGAAATTCCTATAATCTTTATAAAAATATATACCATGAGTTTTTATGTAGAATAAATGGAAAACATTTTAATTAATTTTCTACATGAAATAAAAATTGAATAAAAGAACATGAAAGTAAATTACTTTACATCAAATTTACCCATCCCCTTACTGACCTTTTTCTTTCATAAACCAAATACTATCACACATTGTTCAATCAGGAGTCTTTGATTGTAATGCGTGCATTACTCTTTCTTTCATCTCAGCTGCTGCCTTTTTCCACGCCTCTCTATCGCGTCCTCAAGACTCCACCCAATTCCCCCTTGTTGAAGTCACTTCCAGGTTCCATGCATTTAATTATCTCAATTCCTTTCAAAAGTACCACATATATCACGCAAATTCTCTTACTGATGCAACGTCTATGCAATAAAAATGTCTTCAGACGATTTCCCGATTCCTAGGGTAAAGCCTCCTTCATTGGTCCATCTATCCATGCAGACCAAAGTACAACAAGTTTTTCACACACTTCACAGGCGAAGCACTCACTCAAAAGGCACAACTCACTCACGAATATATGAGAGTCTTGTCTCCTCTTTCAAACCATGTCCAACCCAATACAAAGAACACTCAATATAAAACAAAATGTGATATTACGCAATCGAAATTTTTAACTCTTGTTTTAATGAAAATTTACATGAAACTGAGAATCTACCTTCATGTCATTAGGCTGACGAAAGGAATGCCTAAAAGGATTCACAAAAGCAGCTTCTATACGCACTTCAGTCAAAACATCCTTTCATTACGAGTCTAAAGAGATCAGATCACGTATCATTTATTGTCATTCAATTTAAAGAGATTTAGGTTTTCATAAATCCAATTTCATTAAAGGATAATAGGAAGTACTCTACGGTCGAAAGAATTTTTGATATTTCATCAGTACAAATAATTGTGAAATACCAAGATTGCTCGACGGATGAAACAATGTAATGATCGAGTCATCAAATTGGGCTCAAAAAATCAGCAGTAACAAATGTGTTGTTCATTGCTCGGAGACAAATTTTGGAGAACATGCGTGTCGCACGTTCAGCCGCGTTGCCGGGCGCTTGGGCGCGGCCGCAGCGCAAAGCAGAACAAAGCGCCATCTGTTTCGGGGTTGATCCTTCCCCGCCCAGCTGCTGGCGATCGAGGCCAGAGGGTTCGAAGCGGGCCAGTGGGGCGGGTAGCGGGGAGAGGCGGGGAAGGGCGGGTCGAGGCCTGGCGGGGAGGGATGGGAGATGGGAGGCGAGGAGGGGTGAAGCGCTGTTGGTGAACGGAGGGATGGGGAAGGGCAGGGAGTGGCGGGCGGGGTGGGAAGGGATGTGGTGGATAAAGTCAAAGCGCGGCGGATGAAGGGGAGAGAAGGGGAGAGACGGATGGGGCGGGGAGGGGCGGGTTGAGGCTAGGCGGGGAGAGATAGGCGAGGCGAGGAGCAATGAAGCGCGGCTGGTGAAGAGGAGGGGCGGGTGAACAGCAGGGAGAGATGGGTAGGGGCGGGCCGGGGTGGGACGTGAAGTCGGTAGGGTCAAAGCGCGTCTGATGAAGGGGTGGGGCGGGGGGGGCGGGGGGGGGGGCGGGGGTGGGGCGGGGTGGGGCGGGGTGGGGCGGGTGTGGTGCGGGGGTGGTCCGGGTGTGGTGCGGGTGTGGGGCGGGGGTGGGGGCGGGGGTGGGGCGGGGGTGGGGCGGGGGAGGGCGGGGCGGGGTGGGTCGAAAGTGGTGAGGAGGGGCAAAGCGCGGCGGGTGAAGGAAGGAACGGGGAAAGGGCAGAGAGGGATGGGACAGGGAGGGGGTGAATCGAGGCGTGGCGGGGAGGGATGGGGAAGGAAGGGGAAAGGCGCGGAGTGAAACGGGGCGGGTGAAGGGGAGGGGCGGGGAAAGGGCAGGGAGGGATGGGGTGGGGCGAGGCCGGTTGGAGTGAAGTGGAACGCGGTTGAGAGGGGCGTGGCGGGGCGGGCGCCGGGGCGGCGCCGGGGCGGCGCGGGGTGGCTGGCCAGACGGCGATTCCAACGCGAGGGCGTCGGGCAGAGCAGAGCGGCTTAGAGCTCACGCCATGCAAATTTTCCCGGCGGCGCTGCGAGGCGAGGCGAGGCGAGGCGAGGCCAGGCGAGCTTCCTCCCGAAAACAACGCCCTGCCGACGGGGAGGGGGCGTGGCTTTGGGCCGTGGGGTCGGGGGAGGAGCGGTCCATGGGGCAGGTGGTGGGGATGATGTGGCAACGGGGAATGGAATCACATCAAGGGAGTGTAGCCTTGTGAGTGTCGGTGGGTCGGTTGCCGGACAAAGCACCGTGCAGGAGAAGGAGAAGAGTCACCCGATGTGAGGAGCATGTTGGCTCGCGGACGAAGAGCATGGAAGTAGGCAGGAGCAATACGGAGTGCCGAGGGCCGTGTGGGAGAGGCGGAGACAGATGGGGGAACTGAATGGACGGATGCGGTGTGAGGATCGAGGGCAGAGGGGGAGGGCACGATGGGGAATGAGAGTTGGGAATGGATAGGTCATGTAACATGGAGAAAACGGGATGTTCAATGCGTATGCAGGAGGAAAGTACTGAATGGCGTTCGTAAGTGACGTCTGCAATAGTGAGATGGCATGTATGGAAATTTAATTTGATTTATTTACTGAACATTGAAAACTGTATGTGACGTATGGGGGGAGAAGATCATCTGAACACGTTTTATTGAGCTCCAGAATCCCTTCCCAACATTTTAAGTATAAATAGTTGAAAGCTGAATAAAAGTTAAAAAGATAAAACAAACAACATAAACAATAATAATAATAATAATACTAAATTAAAACTTCGCAAGATTAGCAACATTTGAAAAACTAGATATTTTCGTTTCCGAGTTGTAGAAAAACTTATTTGCATCGGTAAACAAACTGCGGGTTTACTTTTTCTGCATTGCTAACAAAATAATGACTCACCCCGAGCTGTACTCCTACCACTACAAGAAATGACTGGAGGACTCGTGCAGTGTCCGGGTTTGAACCCCCCGCCTATCCGTGTGAAATTTGTGGAGAACAAAAGAAGCTCTGCGTAAATTTTCTTGTGGTTCTCCCGTTTCTCTTTACGCTTACTCCATCATTTCTCCTTTATTGTTCATCTCATAGCATTAGCATCTACTCATTGAATTCCATCCACACACAGAACGCGCGAGGTCGTGATGGAAGAAAGCACAGACCGTGGAACGAAACAGAGGCGGAGAGGTGGAAATGAGATGGCGATCGCTGTGGTCTCTATGGGGTGAGAGTGGTTGGAATTTCCTCCCAATGCGACCAAAGTCGAAACATTGAGGCAGCGCCACGCGTTTGATCACATAAGCCATCTGAAATACTTGAAATAATCATAATCTAAACTGGCAATCGCTACAAAAAATACACATAACAATCACACTTTTTATAAACATCAATTTAAATAATTTACCTGCAATTGACAAAAATGCAGTACTCATTTCTCAAACTGCACTTTATTCGCATAAGTTACGTCAATCATCTTTTTATTCCTGGTTCAGATATACATAGATTCTATGAAGGAGTGACTCAGAAAAATAACAGAAGTCTACAATTATTTATCTTTTAGAAACTTCCACTCATTCCCAATGAGAATTATTGTCCTTGCTATCGCCCAGTTTTGTACTAAATCATGAGACCGAATGGAGAGAATCACTACACGCTATATGACAATTACATGTGGTTTACATTCATCAAAATGATTAAGGTAGTATTTTTTCGAGAAGTAGAATACATGCTGTATATACTACTAATACATCAAATATCGTGCCCGTTATTTTTTCCAAAATGCATGCATTATCTTTTTATTATATACGTTACACTGCAACATCTCCCCACACGTAAAAAATCTCCCGTTACGTAAAAATCTGAAATATTTATTTTGTGTAGGAAAAGTCAGGAGGAGAAACGAAAGCCAAAAATAAAGTTTATAGCATGTGTGTGGAAAATGCAAATCTCGCTATTCCAATACCTCAGGATGACCAATATTTCGTCTATTGATAGCAGCTGAACCTCTCTTATTCAGTCTCTGCTAATATGGATGGATCCGGATGATGGGATCCTCCTTGCTTGCATGCTCCAGCATGTTTGCCTGCCCTTAGTTGGCGTCATTTTTGACATGTGTATCAGATACACAAGCCGAGAAAGCTTTTGATGTTGGTGCTTCGAACAAAACAAAATATTACTACACCTATGAAACATTACAACAGTGTAGACTGTTATCTTACAAACTAAAACACATTACCAATTTTTTCACTAAAACATTGTTTCCATAGTTTATTTTAGACTCTGTTAATTGTATGTAAAAAATATTCTAAATAAAACTTAAACATAATATTTTTTTCGTTCCATTCACAGTCTCAGTCCTACGGGTGACGGTCTACAGAGGATTTACTGTACTTGAAATAGCCAACAGTGTGGCCAAGACAGCAAGAGGCAGGCCTGCCAGCTCTTCCTTCTTGTGAAGTAGTCTGCTCTGAACACTACCAATTAACCCCATTCCCATGTACACAGCTTGTTGTTCTACCGATAATTTCCAGTCTTCTTGGTTTCACTCGATACAATTTAGTACCTACACTAGTTGTCGAATGAAAAATAAGAATTTACTTAATCACGATTTATTTTCAGACGTTAATCATAAAAAATGTACTGATTTTTATGACTGGAACCATGTTAGCGTTCATTTATTTTTCTTTCAACAATCAAATACCAACATAATCTTAACTATTGACAATAAAATTATATTTATCTCATTAGAAAGTTCTTTGGCTTCACGTGCCCTGTTCGTTTTTACTAATACTTTTGTTTGGTTAATAGTTTTAAATTCCGCTTATGGGTACGAAACTGTCAACTGAATGGTTGGCCACGCACGTCGTAAATGTACCGCAATTTCAGAAAGTGTCGTGGCGTTCCAGATGCCAGTCTTCCCATTGGCCGCCTCCGAGAGCGAGAGCGAGCGTCCGAGCCCGCTGCCCCGGCGCCCCTCGCCGCCCCTCGCCATGTTTTATGCAGGGGCTCCGCTTCGAACCCCGGCGCGGCCTCCGATCCGATCGCGTCGCGCGCCAATTATTAATGGCGCCAGGCGCCAGAGAGGCGGGGGCGGCGCCGCGGATCGCGGACGGGGCGGAGGGGACCGCGACGGGGCGGCGCGCCGCGGCGATGGTGGCAAGAGCAGCCTGGGTGGCGATGGAGGGAAATTCAAAGGGGGGTGGCGCGGGCAGCGTGGACTAGGGCGGAGGTAGAAGAAGCGGCGGGGGTGGGGGCGGTGGAGGGCGGCTAGGGGGAGGCTACGGGCCAGGGTGGAGCGGAAGGGACAGCGGTGGACTGTGGTGGCTGCGCGAGGCGGTGGGGGCGGCGGCGGGGGCGGAGTTGGGGGCGGCGGCGGGGGCGGAGTTGGGGGCGGCGGCGGGGGCGGCGGTGGGGGCGGCGGTGGGGGCGGCGGTGGGGGCGGCGGCGGGGGCGACGGTGGGGGCGGCGGTGGGGGCGACGGTGGGGGCGGCGGCGGGGGCGGCGGCGGGGGCGGCGGCGGGGGCGGCGGCGGGGGCGGCGGCGGGGGCGGAGTTGGGGGCGGAGTTGGGGGCGGCGGCGGGGGCGGAGTTGGGGGCGGCGGCGGGGGCGGCGGTGGGGGCGGCGGTGGGGGCGGCGGTGGGGGCGGCGGTGGGGGCGGCGGTGGGGGCGGCGGTGAGGGCGGCGGCGGGGCGGCGGTGGGGGCGGCGGTGGGGGCGGCGGCGGGGGCGGCGGCGGGGGCGGCGGCGGGGGCGGAGTTGGGGGCGGCGGCGGGGGCGGCGGCGGGGGCGGCGGCGGGGGCGGCGGTGGGGGCGGCGGTGGGGGCGGCGGTGGGGGCGGCGGTGGGGGCGGCGGTGGGGGCGGCGGTGGGGGCGGCGGTGGGGGCGGCGGTGGGGGCGGCGGCGGGGGCGGCGGCGGGGGCGGCGGCGGGGGCGGCGGGAGTCGGCGGAAATTGGCGGAGGGCGACAGAGGGCGGCGGGAGGCGGCAAAACTACGATAGGGGTTGCGCGGGCGGCAGACAGCGACTAGGCAGGCGCTAGTGGCTGGAGTAACAGGGACGACGGGAGATCCTGGGCCGCTGCTCGCCGAGTGTCTGCTCCTCCCCCTTAGAAGTTAATGGACTCGGACCGAGTGTCGTAATTCAAGTTCAAGTTCAAGACAAGTTAAAGTTCCGGATGACGACGTAGTAGTGTTGAAAGATATCCTTCGAATGGACAAAATTACCTGTGTATCCAATAAGTTTACTTAAATTGCGACCTTATTGCCTCTGCAATTTTTAAAGTTTTATTGTAAACCAACAAGGGGGCCTTAATGGGTTGATTAATATTTATTTTGTGGTATTACAGAAGATGTTATCTCACCGCTCAGTTCGTCGAGAGAAGCCGTAGCGTTCACATTGCGCTCGGCAGCTCAAAGTTCACATCGCAGTGGTCACTTTGCTAGTACTAAGAGTGGCGAGTGCAGTGAAATGTCTGACGATTAGTCATTTAGTATATTTACGAAGTGCTAAAAACAACATTCAACAAGTGCAATTAGTTAGTGATTGAAGGTTTATGCTCTAATCTCGGCCAGAGCATTACCCAGTAGACAATAAAGTGATCTGCGCGCTTAGTCTACTTATCTCCACGTTATCGCAGTGTTCATGGAACCAAGTTCAGACTCAACAGCAGAAGCAATTAAAAATACCCTAGAGGCGTTAAACAATTAAAACGAAAGTGTAAATTCAAATATTGAAATGTCCAAGTGCACCCCATCAGTTCAGTAACAATTAGAAGGCCAGCAAAACAACAAAATCGCAGACAGAGCAACAATGGAAAATGATGCCAGAACAACAAAAACAGTTTCTACAATACGCTCATGAACATGGCATAATTTTTCCGAAGCTGCAACAACAAGATTTTCAACATGTTGATTCATCGTTCTTCTCTAACACAGATAATTAATCCACCCCTACAGCAAAATATACGTAGGGAATCAAGTATTACAGAAAATAACTCTGCCAAAACACAAAGAATTTATGATTCTCGGGATGCGTATTTTCTTCCAGCCTCAAATTGATACACAAGAAGAATAACTTCCAAAAGAACCAGACAATGTTATTCCACTAGTGAAAATCCCACCTATGCATGTATTAGGTAAAAACTATAAAGTAATATTAGATGACATCAAGTCAGTAGCCAAAAACGACTTTACCAGCCGATCACAACATTATGGTATCAAGGTTTTTTCTTCAGGGACATAGAGGACTTTACAAACTATAAGAAATTCTGAGAAAATAAAACTTTATACACACAGGGACCCCACAGCCAAGATATTTACAGTTGCGCTTAAAGGAATACCAGAATCTCTAACAGAAAGTGAAATATGCGAAGAATTTAAACGCATCAACTATCCAGTAATTAATGTATGTAGGTTATAATAAACAAAGTTAGCCACTACAAACCTGTGCTATGGACTTAACAAAGGCTAAGGAAGCAAAATCTATCTATAAAGTAAACAAATTTAGGAAGTAAGTTCAACCTACAATTAAACGTAATTCACCAGTGCAATGTAAAAACTGTCAGTCATTTGGGCATTTTCAGGCTAATTGTCATGTAACTTCCGGGTGTGTTCGTTGTAATGGGCAGCATCATTATTCTAAATGTACTGTACCAAAAAATTCCAGACGTATTTGTGATAATTGCGGTGAAGAGCACAACACAAAAAGTATTAACAATATTACTATTGAAGAAATTAGTTTTATAAGAACCGTCCAAAAACTTAAACCGATCTGCCAACACAGTGAATCAATTTGAAGACACAGGGAATCTAGTTGACGACATTTAATCTTGAGGGTGTCATCACACATCGCTTTGAGGAGTTGCACGTGCGATGAAATAAGTCGACGTCACATCGTTTTCCCGCCCACCGCATCAGCTCACAGAGATTGGTTTCCGTCGCAGGCAATTTCTCTGATTAGTTTCCAATCGCACCTCCTTTGTCATCGGGTAGATACATGCTAGGATTCCGAAATAGGGTTCATCTACGGAGGAGCGAAGGAGAAAGGGCGGACGTGGTGGAGGGAATTGGAAGGGGGAGTGAGAAGGGAGTCTGAGGAGAAGGAGTGAATGGAAGTGGGAGAGATGAGAACAGGGATGGTGTGATTTGAGGAAGGGATAAGAAGGAGAAGGGGCAAGGGAGAAAGGGCAGGGATAAAGGGGCAGGGGATAAGGGGCAGGGAATAAGGGGAAGGGGAGAAGGGGAAGGGATGAAGGGGAGAAATAGAAGGGGAAGGGGAGAAGGAGAAGGGGAAGGGGAAGGGGAGAAAGGGCAGGGGAGAAGGGGAAGGGGAGAAGGGCAAGGGGACAATGGGGAGGGGAGGTTGGGGAGAAAAGGGGCGGGGAGAAGGGGGGGCAGAGAAAGGGAAAGAGAAGTGTGGGGGAGAAGGGACAGAGAAGATCTTGAGAAATGCCCACCCCATCTGCAGCCCCTCTCAACCTGGGCGAGGCGAGAGGCGAACGGAGGTGCAGTTAGTCCTCGAGGTCACGTGCGCACGCGCGAGGGCCGGCGGGGAGGGAACGGGGAAGGAGAAGGGGAAGGGGAAGATCCCCGGAGATCCCGAGATCTTGTTGCCAACAAGGTTTGAAACGAGGACGACTACCAACCCTAACGAATTAATACATGAAAGAGCCCCGGCAACCCGGGAGGTAAACGGCCTGCGCAATAATGGATGCAAGCACGTAAGGAGGTCGGCCCGCGGTCGCCCGTCCCGTCTCAGCAGGCTGCCCCGCCCCCGGCGGCTGAGGAAGGGAGTGGAAGGGTAGGCGAAGGGACGGGACAACAGAGAGGAGCAGTTGGGAAGGGAAAGAAAGGGAAGGAGGAGATCCTGCGGGAGTGATGAGCAGAGGCGACGAGCGAAGGGAAATACAAAAGTGAAGGAAGAGTAAAGAGATGAGAGGGGACGTTGGAGAAGAGAACGGATAGAGAAAAGGACGACATCTCCGGCTTTTAGGAGAAAAGGAAGCGGGTTATATCGGTGGAGGAAATATGAGAATCGTTTCTGCTGAGGCCTTTTGGATTTCGTTTCAGCACAGTGTTCTTTGTCCATTCTCACTTTGCATTATTCATCTTTCCTCGCAACAGTATTCACTGGCCCCATATCATTTTAAATTCAGTTTATTTTCAATGGTTTGTGAGGTTGATAACTTCCAAGTAACCATACTTTTTTTATTTTTATTTTTTCACACTTTTGCAAATTTCATTTCAATTTCGAAACAGTGTTTTTAAACTTTAGCTTTTTGTTTTGTAAGATTGGTGGATTCTCTGTTCCGACTTTCCTTCTCTCTACAGCTTCTCACTTTTACAGCTTCTCACTTGTGAGATTTTGTCGTAAAAATGCGTTTGGCGTAAAAATACTCAAGCTGTCACCGGTATGTAACACTAATTTTTTTTATCTTACTTGGGGGGTTTTCTTTTTGTGTTTTGACTGACTTTTATAGAATTCCGAACTTAAATTCATGAGTCTATTTCACTCTCCGAGCTTTAACAGCAAATATTACAATACGCCACTTAAGTCCATAGGTTTCCTCGCGGTGCTTCTTTTGGACATTTCGTCTGCGCAAGATGTCCACCATCTCAAATTTTGCCGTTGTTCCTGCGCTCGCGCGGTTGGAGGCGCTAGCGATCTCTCCGTCTTCTTCCTCCTCCGCCTCCGCCCCGTGTTTGCGCGGCAAATTAACCTGCGGCGCTGCGGGCCGAGCGCTCTGGGGATCTCGGGAGCGCTCGCCGGGGACGCGACGAGGCGCCGGGGGGCGACACACAACGGGCGGGATGGGACAGAGTGGGGCGGGACAGTGCGTGACGGGGCGATGCGGGGCGATGCGGGGCGATGCGGGGCGGGACGGGACGGGAGGGGGGATGGGGCAGGACGGGGCGGGACAGGGCAGGACAGGGCGGGACGGGGTGGGACGGCACGGGGCAGGACGGAGCGGGACGGGGCGGGACGGGGCGGGACGGGTGGGACGGGGCAGGACGGGGCGGTACGGGGCGGCATGGGGTGGGGCGGGACGGGGCGGGACGGGGCGGGACGGGGCGGGATGGGTGGAGCGTGGCGGGACGGTACGGGATAAGTGAGGCGGGGAGAGACGGGACCGGTGGGGCGGGGAAGGGCGGGACCGGACGGGACTGATGTGGCGGGGCGGGACGAGTCGCGAAGGAACGGGGCGGAGTGGGTCGTGGTGGGACGAGGCGGGACAGTGGGGGCGGAGCGGGTCTTGGCAGGATGGAATGGGCAAGCGAGGCAGAATGGAACGGGGCAGGGTCGGATCGGGAAGGGCAGGGCGGCGCGGCGCGGTCTGAGACGGGCCTGGGCCGGGGAGGGATGGCGCTCGAAAGGTCGCGGGGTCGCGCCCAAGATGGCAGTCACGTCGTGGAGCTGGCGGAGGCGACGGGGGCGGCGGCCCTCCGTCGGCGCCTCAGGCAAAACACGCGAGCTCGAAGGGAGAAGGGAGCGGGCGGCGACGGCCCTCACGAGGGGCGCAGAACGGCAGGGCTGGCGAGGAGGAGACAAACCCAGGCGGGGGTGGCGGTCCCCAGTGCCGAGCCAGAGCACGGACCGCTCCTTCGCCAGATGTGCCTCCCGTAAATTGCGCGATTCTTGCGAAGTTCGTGACCAGGCGGCGTCGTTTAAGTCGTAGGAGCAGGAGAGACACGCGTGTCAATATTTCATGTATGAAGCGGTCAGTCAGAGATACTAATAATTTCGAGTTTTTCAACTTCACCATACTACGATTATTTCTAAGTAACACTATTCCTATTTGGTAAAATAGAATTTTATTTTCTAGCCATATGAGAGAATACTCGTACAACTAGTCTGCGAGTTTTCGCTCTCCACAGGTTGGTAAAAATTTTACGTAAACTATATATTACACTACATGAGTATTGACAAATCTTTTGCTCCAATAAGAAAGTGTAGGAGAGGTGTTGAAAGAAGTCGAATGTTTGTAATTTTCTAATATTAAAAGGTGTTATTAAAAATATTAATTACATTTAGAACTACTTGAGAAATAAATAAAAATGCCTGGAGAATTTTTTTTAGAAAAGCGTTTAAGTCTAAAATGGGTTTCATATAGAAGACGGCCTCAAAATTGAAGTATTCTTTTCGAATTCGAAGCGGCTCAAACTGATCCAGCTAAAATGCAGAATACTGTTTAATATTGAAAATATACATGAATATGACCTAAGGAATTCTAAAAAGAATTTCAGAGAATAAATCACGAAGGGGCCAGCAACCCGCAGTACGCACGTGTAGTACACAAAAAATAGGTTGCAGTTCCTTGCTCTGTCAGGCGTACAGAGATGGAAAATAAATATTTTGAATACCATTTACAATCGAATAGTCACATATCACTCCATGTATTATATTGAAGTAAATTATGTTATTTTTTAAATGTCTCCCAAACAAATATTTTTATGGGCACTGAGATACAAATTTGCTGGCCAATTGAATATTCTGAATGCGACTATTTCTACTACTTTATTACAGGTCTTGTGTATCACTATTAACAAAGTTACAAGCAAACTAAATAAAAATTCAAAAAACAACTAACCAATTTTAATAAATATATAGTTAATTACTGTCTATACTCACGCTTTACAAGGTTTTCAGGATCAGGTGATGTTTGAAGGCGCCGGTCTGTAAAATACAAAATTTACTTTTACAAAAAAAACAAACAGAACAGAAAACCAACAAACAAATAAACGTAATATCGAATCTGAAGGGAACGAGAACCAATCTCATTTTTCAAGATACGTTACGAATAAGATAAACAGCACGGTATCATTATACCACTATACAATTTCAGAACAAAGCCATCCCCTGCGCAAGGCAGCACTTCAGTCCATGAATGCACTTCATTGCACGACTTGTGGAATTGCCATTAAAATTTATTTGGACAATTTGTGCTTACGTAAACTAGAATTAAAGATTATTGGTTTTGTGATGAAATGTTAAATTAAATGATCACAAGGGATGTCATTGCCAACAATGCTATTTTTTTCAACGAGAGCAGCTTTAACACCCCCCTATTTCCTGTTCCTTGTCTTTCATTTCACAAAATGTTAATTCTGTTTTTTTAATTATTAATCTTTCAATTCTAATGTTTCGTTTCAATATCTTGTTTTAATTGTTTAAATAATTGTTTGTTGTTTTCTTGTACTAGAACACTGATGATGATGGCTAAGTCATCGAAATCTGCTCTTGTTGATGCCCAACACCTGTGATAATTTAATTAGAATTAAGCGGAAGAGCTGATCGAGGCGCTCCATCATTCCGTGGGGTGGCAGCTGTGCGTGGACGGCAGCAACGTGGTTTGTCATTCACGTCGCTGTCACCGCCGCTGAAACGCACTACCCATCGTCGCCACACTGTATCAACTGTGTACTTCCCGTAAAAGCAAGAGACTGGTGATGTCGATGCGTGATATTTCCTTCGAAATGAGAAATTCAATCAGACATCTCTTCTTACACGCGTTCCAGCTAGACGCCATTTTAGCGTTCTGTAACTGTGCTTCTCTCTGACAAATAGACGTTATTAAACGACGAAATTAACTGACAAAATTAAACGAACGTTAACGAGAAAGTTTATATAACACGTTAACGTGAAAGTACATGACACCACCCACATTCATGTTTGAGATCATACACCTAAGTAAAAAAAATGGGAGGCTTTACTTTCGGAACGACCCTGGTACTTAAGTATACAGAATGCAGATACAAGGTAAAATACTCTAGGGACGAACGTCAATTTATTTCACTCATGAACATATTTCGAAGAAATAATTCTTAGAATAAAAGGGGTATTGGAAGAGTATACACATTTTCTATATTACTTTTTCGTTTGAACGACGAATTTGGCAATGCAATTTACGCACGATACACAACCATATGCAACAATTTGAATGCTAACTTCACAACACACCTTGGAAAACATATAAAGAAGAGCCACATTTCAGTTAACCAATTGCTGGATAATCGTGTTCCGAAAATTAATAAACACTATCACTATTACGAAAGACCTTTGACAGCACAACTACTCTCTAAACTCTGGTGTTGTACCCGACCTCATGACGGCGAGAGGGTTAAGACGGAGAGGAGGTCAATTCAAGGTCTTGTGGAGGAGATCTCCTGAGGTTGTGACGGTTGGGGCTGTCACGCACCCGCTCCGCCCTCGGCTCCAGCGGCGGAGACAATAAGTTGCGAATGTCCTGCAATGCAATTCTGTCAGGAGCTTTCGCCGCCTGTCCCAACTCAAGGCGCTGGGAAATTGGCACGGTACACTCAACCCTTCGGGAATGTCTAACTACTCCTTGACAGTCTTGATTAGGGGCTATCAACCAGCGTGCTATTGGTGTCACGAAAGAGCAGCATGTATGCCGCGGTGTAAGTCTGTCCTATTCCACAGCACCGCTATCGTCGTCCGCCTGCTCCTGTCCTCTCAGACCGTCCCTGTACTCGTCAGCACGCTCTTGCTTTCATCAGTGTACCCCTGTTCCGTCATCATGCTTCTGTTCTCATTAGTACGCTCCTATCCTCGGCAGCTCGTTCCTGTACTCCTCAGCTCACCCCTGACCTCGTCAACTCCCCTGTTCTCTTCAACCCGCCCTGAAACTTCCTCATCCCGTTCCTATTCTCGTCAGTCCGCCCTGCTCTCTTCAGATCGTGCTTGTCTTCGTCAGTATTCTCCTGTCCTCGTCAGCCCTTCCCTGATATCATCAGCCAGCCCCTAACCTTGTCAACCCGCTCCTTGTGTTCCTCAGCCCGTCCATTTCCTCTTCAGTCCACCATTGCCCTCAGCAAGTACTTGTCCTCTTCAGTCCGTAACGGTAGAAGCGGGAAGGGTAATGTTTAGAAGCGGTGCAGAGTGCAGAATGCATCTCCGCTCCCGCGACGGAGCAGGGTCGACGGGGCGGCGGCTGAAGCCCTGCCGCCGAGCGGCGGCGGCGGCGGCGGCGGCGGCGGCGGCGGCGGCGGCGGCGGAGGCGGGCGCGCCCCGACGGAAGCGGCGCGAGGCTGCAAGGAACGCGGGCGCCGCGCCCTTTTGTGCGGTTGCCACGCAATCACACGGCGGACGGAACGCGTGTCGGCGATACAATGCGCGCCGGAGATGCCGCGCTCCGCAATCTTAACGCTGTCGGGCCCTGCGGGGCCCGGGCGAAGGCGGGGAGAGCGAGTAGGGGTTCGGCGAAGGCGTGGGAGGCAGTGGAAGGGAGGGGAGGTGGCTACGAGGAGTGGACTGGAGTGGAGAGGGATCTGTGGCAAGATCCGGGCCAGGGGCTGAGGCGTGGCGGAGGCTGGGACAGGAGTAGGGGTGGGGGTGGGTCAGAGGAGTGTTAAAAATAGGGACTGATGCGAGAAGTCCAGGGTAGGCGAGGACGGACGTGAGTCGGGGGCGCAGGCTAAGGTGGGATCGGTGACAAACTCATGGGAGAAGTTCTGAGGTGTGCTGTTGGTGGTGGCGGGAAAGGGAGTGGGACGGAGGAGTGGTGAAAATAGGGTCTGATGCGAGAGGTCCGGGGAAGGCGACAGCAGATGTGAGTCGGGGGCGGAAGCTAAGGTGGGATCGGTGACAAACGCAAGGGCGGAGGACTGAGGTGTGGTGTTGGTGGGGTCGGGAAAGGGAGTGGGACGGAGGAGTGGTGAAAATAGGGTCTGATGCGAGAAATCCGGGGAAGGCGACGGCAGATGTGAGTCGGGAGCGGAAACTAAGGTGGGATCGGTGACAAACGCAAGGGCGGAGGACTGAGGTGTGGTGTTGGTGGGGTCGGGAAAGGGAGTGGGACGGAGGAGTGGTGAAAATAGGGTCTGATGCGAGAAATCCGGGGAAGGCGACGGCAGATGTGAGTCGGGAGCGGAAACTAAGGTGGGATCGGTGACAAACGCAAGGGCGGAGGACTGAGGTGTGGTGTTGGTGGGGTCGGGAAAGGGAGTGGGACGGAGGAGTGGTGAAAATAGGGTCTGATGCGAGAGGTCCGGGGAAGGCGACGGCAGATGTGAGTCGGGAGCGGAAACTAAGGTGGGATCGGTGACAAACGCAAGGGCGGAGGACTGAGGTGTGGTGTTGGTGGGGTCGGGAAAGGGAGTGGACGGGGGAGTGGTGAAAATAGGGTCTGATGCGAGAGGTCCGGGGAAGGCGACGGCAGATGTGAGTCGGGGGCGGAAGCTAAGGTGGGATCGGTGACAAACGCAAGGGCGGGGGACTGAGGTGTGGTGTTGGTGGGGTCGGGAAGTCCAGGGTATGCGAGGTGATGCGAGAAGTCCAGGGTAGGCGAGGACGGACGTGAGTCGGGGGCGGAGGCTAAGGTGGGATCGGTGACAAACCCATGGGCAGAGCACTGAGGTGTGGCGGTGGCGGGGATGGCAGAAAGGTGGGTCGGAGGCGGGGTGAAAATTGGGACCGATGTAAGGAATCGAGGTGAAGGAGAAAGGGGAATTGGGGCTAAAGGGGCCCGGGAGCGGGAAGTGGTGGGACATGGGGCGAAGAGGTGGTACGGCGGCGACTGAGGCGGGACTTGGGGTGTTCGGTGTGCGGGAACGACAGCAGCGTGGTGGGGGCGGGTGCAGAGCGATGAAATTTTCCACTCACGTGTTCGTGCTGTAGAGCGTTCTTCCGTTGAGACATTAACTCTCGCAACCGCTCCGTCTTCAAGGAAGCTAAATTATTGCGTAATCTCACGTATACTATCGGTATGCGATTGATTGAGTTGTGGCGTTATTAGACGTACGCCTAATTTCACTTCTTTTAACATGGATACAAATGAAAGTTCTGTCTATTGTAGTCTCCGGGAGATAGAAAAATATTAACCTGTGTGGAATTTCTTGCCCATTTTGTATAACTCGATACAAAAATGCATCAACAATTTTTTTTTCAAATATCGGTAGAACACGTCGGTGTCTACATTACTACATCCGGGACAGAAATGAAACACTTGTTCTTTAGGAAGGCAATATTATTTCCCTTGTTCATATTGCTACAGAAACACGGATGATAGCATGTGCAAGGCACGACTATTTCTCCGTATTCATTATCACAGTTATTCAAAGCACAGTTATTGACATACTCTGGTACTCATATCAGAAAATTAATACTATTAACTTATCAAGAACTCAAAATTCTTATATATTAATACTGTGTGACACAAAATATTGTGGTAGTGGAAAAACAGGATATACCTTTCAGTAGTGAAATACATTATTCTCTCCGCGCAATTGCTTCAAGCTCTAAACGTTTGCTTCAGGAAAATTAATACATTTATTTCGCATCAAGTGTAATCTAATATTAAGCGCTACGATGCGATAATGTTTGATAGCATCATCATATGGAAATTGTAAATCTTTATTTAACTAATGTTATAATCACTTCATTTTAACTGTTTTCGGAGGCAAAAGCAAGACCGCGTTTTAACAATCTAGAAATGCTTTTATCTTCAATGAAACGTTCATATGAAATAATGAGGAATAAAAATTATATTAAATAGAAAGTGAATCTAATATATGTAGTCCAAATGATAGACTTGAGTGGTAATATACCTCGAGATGCTAAAGTGATACTCCGTCTATCGTCTACCTGGTTTCATTAACAATTAATATTATTAAATTCGAATGCAATGTCCTGAAAATCACTTTATAAAGAATGGTGAGATGATGCGTATTTGTAAATCAAGACTCTTTTGGTAAACGATTAAAATGTTCTATTAGAATAGAAAATAATTAATTGTAAACATAGTTCTGCAAGAACTAGGATTAGCCTACAACTCGAAGAAAGAGGGACAACGAAACAACTATAGCTTCAAAGTAAGCAGAGTACATATTTTATGGAAACAACTAAGTTTCTGTACGTGAAAACTAGGTTTTAAAAAAAGGTTTGTAGTAATATTTCAAGAAATAGCAGGCCAAAATTAAAATTTTAGTATTTTTTAAAATTTCTTCTTACAATATGCCTCGTTGTTTAATAATGTTGCTTATGTATAGTGCTTTGTGGACTATTTTATAAACTTCTTTATCGACTTGCAACGGCACAAGATTTTTTAAGAATCCATAAAACACTTTTTACTGATTCAATGATGAGTTTTATTTTGTATCAATACGCAATTTAACATCCTGATCATTTCTGCAAATGCTTGACAGCTCTAATCTTTCCAATAAACATGACAAAAATGGCTTCGTGAACATTCTAAACACGCGTTTCAAGTACTACATACTATTATTAAAACCATAATGAAACGCTATCATTAATAACAATAACAAGCGGACATGTAATCCATTAAGAAAGAATATTAATAACCCAAACAGCCATTAAAGCACTGGCGGATACCGACTTTCCTTCCCTGTAATGCAGCAACAATTAATGTTCCCAACTGTCATTACACTTGCGTCCACATGTAGGTCAAATAATTTGTGCATCAATTTATGTGTCCTGTCCGAGATAGTAAAACATTATTTCAGTCGAACACATACCAATATGCATGCAAGAGCAACTGCATTGCTGATCTGTTTACCAGTTTGTTAATGTAGACAAAATTTTATGTATTTACATGGTAAACAAGTATTGAGGATGTCTTAATGCAGTGCCCACACTAAATTAAAATCAATTGAGAGGAAAACATATTCAAGATCGTCCTAATAAAGTGATGCGGTATAAAAGCGTAGCTTTGAACAAGATGGGAACAAAACCCAATTATTGTTATCTTAATTAATGAGAATTAGAAATGTTTTCTGCACGTTACGAGAGGTCGATTGTGGGGATTATTACTGGAAGATAATTATGGAGATCTAAAACAAAAAGATTTCCGCAACAGAATCCAAACCACCATCATCACACTCCAATCGTCCTTCCAAAAATGTTTCTTGAAAGGACATACAAAATAAAAAGAACTTGTTGAGAAAATAGAGAAGAAATATGTGGTCGAACCAGTAGTAAGCACATATTCAAAATAATTGTACTAAACAATTATTTGACAAAAACCTGAGGCCGAGTGACGACGGTGTGGATGGCGTGGACAGCTAAGGTAGCGCAGACTACATGAATAGCGTGGAGGAGGTGGATGGCGTGGACAGCGAGGAAATAAATCCGGTATGGATGGCGTGGTCGGCCATTGTGACGTGGTCGGCGAGTACGGATAGTAGATAGTAGCAGTGGAGGCAGGGTGGAAGGTGTGGACAGCGTGGACGGCGTGAGTGGTGTGGACTGCGTGGGCTACGCGGACGGTGTGGGTGGTGAGGAAGGATTGGGTAGTGCGAATGACGTAGGTAGTGTGGACGGCGTGGGCAGCTTTCTTACCGTTCCCAGCGTAAGCGGTGTATAAACGGCTGGCTTGTGGGTGGCTTCGTATGTATAGGCATAGGAAGCTGCGTGGAATGTGCGGGAACGTCCTGAGCGGCATGGGGAGCGTGCACTGCGTGAACGGCGCGGACAGCGTAGTCGGCGTGAATGGCGTGGGTGGCGAGGACGGCGTGGGTGGCTTCGTATGTATAGGCATAGGAAGCTGCGTGGAATGTGCGGGAACGTCCTGAGCGGCATGGGGAGCGTGCACTGCGTGAACGGCGCGGACAGCGTAGTCGGCGTGAATGGCGCGGGTGGCGAGGACGGCGTGGGTGGCGTGGGAAGCGAGGACGACGTGGGGAGCGTGGCCACTGTGAACGGCGTGGGAAGCGTTGGCGTCATTACGGGCGTAAGTGGCTTGCGGCGTATGAAAGGCGTCGGTGATGTGGTACGTATATGTAGATGAAGGTGCGTGGAATGCGCGGATCGTGTGAACGCCGCGGGCGTCCTGAACTGCGTGGGTGGTGAGGGCGGCGGTAGCTCGTGGTCTGTGTGTGTGTAGAGGGCAGAGCCGGGGGCCTGGGTGGGGCTTGACGTGTGGGTTCGGGAGTCACCTGGTGTGCGTCGCAAAGCCGAGCCCTGGAATTCCAGGGAGCGCGGTCGGTGCAATTTCGTGAGAGGGGACCGTCACGAGGGAAGTAAGAAGATATATCGAAGCGGTTAAGGGTTTCTGGAAATCTGCCGTTGTTGCTACACCGTCTGTTGGCGATTATCGTACCGCCGGAGAGTGCGGTTAGCTACTAAGTCATATCAGACATCAGGAGTCAGAGGTTTGCTGTGCAATGTCGACCTCGAGGAAGAAATGCATAGCCAAGAGTGGGGGGTGAGAGCGAGATAGCAAGAGCGAGAGCAAGAGAGTGAGAACGAGAGAGAGCGAGAGTGCGAGAGAGCGCGAGAGACAGAGTGAGAGACAGAGAGCGAGAGAAAAGGGACCGTGAGATAGAGCAAGAAAGAGAGAGAGACGGCGCGAAAGTTCTATTTAGAAAATGAAGGTCGTAAATGATTTCTAGATTTTGTCCTTTAGAACTGACAAAGTTCCCTGAAATACTGTTGGTGAATATCCTGTGCAATGCAAAATTCACTAACTCTGAAATAATCAAAAGCAATCACAAATATAATGTAAAATGTACAATAATTATTGCAAAATTAAAGTGAGGGGTAAGAGCGACCGAAGAAGTTCCTGTGAGTGCAATGAGTAATAAATTATCGAACATATAAAACTATTGAACCTAAATATCAACAGGTGAGTAGTTCGAGATAAATGAAGTGTCAAGGCCTCCAGCTGAAGCATCGCTGGGTGATATTACGTCAACAGTGTACAGCCTGTCTTAAACGTACGCAATTTGGAACGCATTCCCGATATTATCATAATACACACAAAGATCATTAAAATGTAGTAAGTAAATTTAAAACGTACAAATACAAGTTAATTAAAACAAGACTAGCAGTCTAAGGTATCAAAAATGCCGCTGACCAAAAATGTGCATAATGGTTTTACAAAATGTGGCATGAGCACTGGTCAAGAACAACAAATAAAATACTTGCAATAACATTGCCATAAATTATATAACTTTATGACAGAGTACAAAACGTTCTTTACAAAACAAGAAAATCAAAATAGTTGCTGTCCTATCCAAAAGTTGCTGTGACACAGAATGGCAGCGGTCTATGTTTTGGAGCCTTCCAGTCGCATTACGTCATTTCTGTCGTAATCAGTGTCACTGAGTACCAGAATTCAGTCGGTATGCGCAGTATGAAAATTTTCAGAATAACATAATCAAATATTTGCATTTTTCAAGCAAACTTAATTGTTTCATTGTTTTTTTTTTATTTTACCCGAGTTCCTCAGTTTTTAGTAATACTTCTCACATTTCCGAAGACTACAACATTTTTCTACCAGTTCCTGCGCGCATTCGAAATTATAAATTTTCTAAATACAAATATAAAGGAATGTGCGTATGTGTGTCACATAAAGGCGTAAAAAGTACTCGACCGATTTCGATGAAGTTTTCACACTTTGTTCTTATTAGTAATGGGCGTGTTTAAAGAATGGTTTGAATCAAATCGGACATGTGGGGGCGTTGTTGATGATTCATTTGTTTTTCACGACCTCTAAGCTCTACGCAACGCGACGAACAGTCAAGGATTAAGCGCATCTGTGCTGCATACAAATATTTTGCCTATGCGGTTGTGAAATATCGGTGGAAATTATTACTTTAATCTCGGACAAGTAAATAATTTTTTTCTCAGGTAGATTCATAGAGAACGTTTATCCAAGAAAGAACGTTTGAGGGAGAACGTTTTAACAATAGGATACTTGACAAACATGTTCAATATAGGATAAAGAAACAAATCCATACTTACGAGAAAGTTTTCATCTGTTAGAAATTTTGCTCTGCGTACCGTAAAACGTGATTAAAAATCAGGTGACCAGTAGTGTGTGATGTGTAAAACACTGCAATAGCGAAGCAGTGTCAGGTCCACTAGAAAGTAATAAATATAACTGAGAATGAAGTAGAATAGAAAGACGTTTTCCATAGATGCTAAAGTTGTCTATATTATAGAAATATAATGTTGTCAGCAGTTTACTGTAAGGGGTTAATACGCATTTTATGCTAGTGAGCCCTCGAGAAAGTACATCAGGTGCAGAAGGAGCGCCAAGAATATTTCTTCGCACTGGGTAGCGCATACGAATTGTTGGGTGGAGGTTTGGCGTCGCATCGTGTGGTGCGAAGCGAGGCCGCGTTCCATTGGCGGCGGCGCGGCTGCGGGAAGGAGGGGCTTCGCTCAGCAGATGTCGCGCAGGCGGCCCCGCTTGTAAAGCGCGCAGAGGGGCGGGAGGGTGGTGGGTGAAAGGAGAGGGAGGGGCATGGGGATGGGGAGCCGCGGAGGGGGGGAGGCGGCACAAGTCGAGAAAGTAAAGCGAGCGCCTCGCGGCAAAGCAAAGCGACGCAATCAGACCTCCGCGCCGCAAGCCTCCCCCGGAGCGCGGCCCCACGCACCCCACCGCCCTTCAGCTCTCACCCCCACCCCCCGAGCCTGCCCCACCCACCGCCCTTCAGCTCTCACCCCCACCCCCCGAGCCTGCCCCACCCACCGCCCTTCAGCTCTCACCCCCACCCCCCGAGCCTGCCCCACCCACTGCCCTGCAACTCTCACCCCCACCCCCCGAGCCTGCCCCACCCACCGCCCTTCAGCGCTCACCCCCACCCCCCGAGCCGGCCCCACTCACCGCCCTTCAGCTCTCACCCCCACCCCCCGAGCCTGCCCCACCCACCGCCCTTCAGCTCTCACCCCCACCCCCCGAGCCTGCCCCACCCACCGCCCTTCAGCGCTCACCCCCACCCCCCGAGCCTGCCCCACCCACCGCCCTTCAGCGCTCACCCCCACCCCCCGAGCCGGCCCCACTCACCGCCCTTCAGCTCTCACCCCACCCCCCGAGCCTGCCCCACCCACCGCCCTTCAGCTCTCACCCCCACCCCCCGAGCCTGCCCCACCCACCGCCCTTCAGCTCTCACCCCCACCCCCGAGCCGGCCCCACTCACCGCCCTTCAGCTCTCACCCCCACCCCCGAGCCTGCCCCACCCACCGCCCTTCAGCTCTCACCCCCACCCCCCGAGCCTGCCCCACCCACCGCCCTTCAGCTCTCACCCCCACCCCCCGAGCCTGCCCCACCCACCGCCCTTCAGCTCTCACCCCCACCCCCCCGAGCCGGCCCCACTCACCGCCCTTCAGCTCTCACCCCCACCCCCCGAGCCTGCCCCACCCACCGCCCTTCAGCTCTCACCCCCACCCCCCGAGCCTGCCCCACCCACCGCCCTCCCGGCCTGGTTGTGTCTCAAGAGCGGTGGATTATAGCAGTGGTGTCAAGGTTTTCTACTGGTGGCAGTGGCACGCGTCATGGCACCGTGGCATGCCACAAGCTACTCTGCGCAGGAAAAGGAAACTATTCGTAACCGCGCCGCACGGTGGTCTGAACAGGGGCGAAACGCGCGCATAAGCAAAAAAAGAAAATTTGTGAAAAACAATTTTTTATTGATCGATATGAATTCCAAATACTTCAAATTACTAGAAAATAAAAGAATTATTACTTTATAACAATTACTGCATCCATAAGACATTCTCAAAGCCCAGCGACTCAGCCGAGGAAAAATTCATTCACTTTTGCAGTGAAAATATTCCCACATTTCATTGCCAATAACTTCTTTCCTAATTAACTTTTCGAATTCCATAAATTATATGTGATTACAAACACCTTTCTAAATACATTACACGTTTTGAAATGTCACTTATTTTTCTTTTTTCACGTAATTACGCCATATTGAATGAAAGTATGCAAAAACTTAATATTGTTTAAACTACGTAACTTTCAATAGAGATTACAAAAAAACACCAAAAAACACATCCTCAATATTGATATATGTATAAAATGAACATTATTAATCGTTTTCCCGTTGAGATCAGCCGCCCCTGCCCGCCCCTTTCAAAATGGTGACCGTTTAAAGTTACAAAGATCGTTTGAAAAGAGAGTACCTTACCCAGGCGACTCAACACCTAGCAGGTTTATCGTAGAAAACGTGTTATCTGCTTAACATTTGCAATTATAATTCATTGCATATAACTTTTAATATTATTATAAATGATATTTATGATTCTTTATGTCATATTCAATTGTTTATCAGAAAATTCATAGATATAAAATGGCGATTTGCAGAATTGAAACTTGCATTAAGTAATTTTTAACAAGCGATAAAATTAAAAAAACAAATAATCATACATCTGTAAAATCAATGCTTTTATTAAATAAACATTTTTTAACAATTCTTCGTTGACAACATCCGCCTCGGACCGAATATTCCAAAGGCCGATCGCTCCAAGTAAACACGGTGAAAGAAACAGAAAGAACCTGCCATTTCCGTGAGCTACGTGATAATCGGAAGCAATACCTACTAACAACTAACAATCACTCCGTGAAATTAATATACTTCATTAAGTGGAGGTGGATAAATAGTCTTTTGTTTGAATCATCCGCCCCCCATGGCCTATTTCAATACGGCAAGCGTTTATATTCTCAATGGCGAGTAGGAAAGAACGCGCCATTTTTTATTGGTATTTACAAAAAATACAACTAATCACACTTGCGTGAAATTAAAATATGTTATTGAATAAACATTTCTAAGTAGTGTTTCGTATCCATCATCTGCCCCGAGTGGCCTCTTTCTATTTTAAAACGTTTAAATGTGTACATGTTGTGGGCGAGGAAAAATCCTATTCCATGAGCTCAAGTGATGTTTAGGAGCATAAGAAATAAACAACTAACAATCACTCCGTGAACTTAATTATTCATTAAGTGGAGGTGTATTAAATAGTGTTTTGTTTGAATCATCCGCCCCCAATGGCCTATTTCAATACGGCAAGACGTTTATATTTTCAATGGCGAGTTGGAAGAACGCGGCATTTTTTATTGGTATTTACAAAAATACAACTAATCACACTTGCGAGGCGCTTTAGGAGCCGTTTGGCGCTTTAGGAGCGCTCTAGTAGTATAATTTAGCAACATAACAATTGAATAGCACTAAAAGTACTAAAAAAACGTTGCTACCAGAGGGCTGCAACGGCGCTGTGCCGGCAACGAACACGCAACAATGGGCGAGCGCTATGCAAACAGAATCATTCTGGGTAGTAATGGGTAATGGAAGTGGGTTTTTTTCAAAATATTGACATGCATTAGTGAACCATCTACCTATACAGCCTTGGGGCTAGTCTCTTTTTTCGGTGAACTCTGTGTTGTCAAAATATCAACATTTTAACATTAAAAAATTCTGAATTGAAGATGAATAGATTTCCCTTAAACAAAGTCTTTTCTAAGAATCAGCTCTTTAAAATAGGTCATGCACTTTTTTAAAGTAAGTTTGCTCAATTTGCGCTTAAAATTTATGCAATTTATTAAACAATATTCTCAAAAACCGCTTAAAATCTTGTTTTAAGTTTCTTTTCAATGATAGTATTCTACAAAAATGGCACAGACCTCACTTTCGTTGAGCTTGCTGAATTTTCGAAAAAAAAAAATAAAAAATAAAATGATGCGAGAAAGTATGTGCTGTTGTAGCACAACTAGTTAACCTAGTAACCTGACAAGGTGCTTATACGATCCTTTGCTTGTTCA
>JAHLJT010003656.1:12390030-12400273 GCA_031308135.1 Acheta domesticus
CCCACCCACCGCCCTTCAGCTCTCACCCCACACCCCAACCCCCCGAGCCGGCCCCACTCACCGCCCTTCAGCTCTCACCCCCCCCCCCCGAGCCTGCCCCACCCACCGCCCTTTCAGCTCTCACCCCACCCCACCCCCCATTCCTCACCCCCCCCCGCCCTTCCGCTCTCCCCCTGGTGCCACCCCCCCGAGCCTGCCCACCCCCGCCCTTCAGCTCTCACAACCACCCCCGAGCCGGCCCCACTCACCGCCCTTCAGCTCTCACCCCCACCCCAGCGCCTGGGTAACCCACCGCCCTTCAGCTCTCACCCCCACCCCCCGAGCCTGCCCACCCCACCGCCCTCCCGGCCTGGTTGATTCCTCAAGAGCGGTGGTTAATAGCAGTGGTGTCAAGGTTTCTACTGGTGGCAGTGGCACGCGTCATGGCACCGTGGCATGCCACAAGGCTACTCTGCGCAGGAAAAGGAAACTATTCGTAACCGCGCCGCACGGTGGTCTGAACAGGGCCGAAACGCGCGCATAAGCAAAAAAAGAAAATTTGTGAAAAACAATTTTTTATTGATCGATATGAATTCCAAATACTTCAAATTACTAGAAAATAAAAGAATTATTACTTTATAACAATTACTGCATCCATAAGACATCCTCAAAGTCCAGCGACTCAGCCGAGGAAAAATTCATTCACTTTTGCAGTGAAAATATTCCCACATTTCATTGCCAATAACTTCTTTCCTAATTAACTTTTCAAATTCCGTAAATTATATGTGATTACAAACACCTTTCTAAATACATTACACGTTTTGAAATGTCACTTATTTTTCTTTTTCACGTAATTACGCCATATTGAATGAAAGTATGCAAAAACTTAATATTGTTTAAACTACGTAAACTTTCAATAGAGATTACAAAAAAACACCAAAAAACACATCCTCAATATTGATATATGTTATAAAATGAACATTATTAATCGTTTTCCCGTTGAGATCAGCCGCCCCTGCCCGCCCCTTTCAAAATGGTGACCGTTTAAAGTTACAAAGATCGTTTGAAAAGAGAGTACCTTACCAGGCGACTCAACACCTAGCAGGTTTATTCGTAGAAAACGTGTTATCTGCTTAACATTTGCAATTATAATTCATTGCATATAACTTTTAATATTATTATAAATGATATTTATGATTCTTTATGTCATATTCAATTGTTTATCAGAAAATTCATAGATATAAAATGGCGATTTGCAGAATTGAAACTTGCATTAAGTAATCTTTAACAAGCGATAAAATTAAAAAACAAATAATCATACATCTGTAAAATCAATGCTTTTATTAAGTAAACATTTTTTAACAATTCTTCGTTGACAACATCCGCCTCGGACCGAATATTTCCAAAGGCGATCGCTCCAAGTAAACACGGTGAAAGAAACAGAAAGAACCTGCCATTTCCGTGAGCTACGTGATAATCGGAAGCAATACCTACTAACAACTAACAATCACTCCGTGAAATTAATATACTTCATTAAGTGGAGGTGGATAAATAGTCTTTTGTTTGAATCATCCGCCCCCAATGGCCTATTTCAATACGGCAAGCGTTTATATTCTCAATGGCGAGTTGGAAAGAACGCGCCATTTTTGATTGGTATTTACAAAAATACAACTAATCACACTTGCGTGAAATTAAAATATGTTATTGAATAAACATTTCTAAGTAGTGTTTCGTATCCATCATCTGCCCCGAGTGGCCTCTTTCTATTTTTAGAACGTTTAAAGTGTACATGTTGTGGGCGAGAAAAATCCATTTCCATGAGCTAAGTGATGTTCAGGAGCAATAAGAAATAACAACTAACAATCACTCCGTGAACTTAATATATTTCATTAAGTGGAGGTGTATAAATAGTGTTTTGTTTGAATCATCCGCCCCCAATGGCCTATTTCAATACGGCAAGCGTTTATATTTTCAATGGCGAGTTGGAAAGAACGCGCCATTTTTGATTGGTATTTACAAAAATACAACTAATCACACTTGCGTGGCGCTTTAGGAGCCGTTTGGCGCTTTAGGAGCGCTCTAGTAGTATAATTTAGCAACATAACAATTGAATAGCACTAAAAGTACTAAAAAAACGTTGCTACCAGAGGTCTGCAACGGCTCCTGTGCCGGCACGAACACGCAACAATGGGCGAGCGCTATGCGAACAGAATCATTCTGGGTAGTAATGGGTAATGGGCAGTGGGTATTTTTTCAAAATATTGACATGCATTAGTGAACCATCTACCTATATAGCCTTGGGGGCTAGTCTCATTTTTCGGCGAACTCTGTGTTGTCGAAATATCAAAATTTTAACATTTAAAAATTCTGAATTGAAGATGAATAGATTTCCCTTAAACAAAGTCTTTTCTAAGAAATCAGCTCTTTAAAATAGGTCATGCACTTTTTTAAAGTAAGTTTTGCTCAATTTGCGCTTAAAATTTATGCAATTTATTAAACAATATTCTCAAAACCGCTTAAAATCTTGTTTTTAAGTTTCTTTTCAATGATAGTAATTCTACAAAAATGGCACAGACCTCACTTTCGTTGAGCTTGCTGAATTTTCGAAAAAAATAAAAAATAAAAATGATGCGAGAAAGTATGTGCTGTTGTAGCACAACTAGTTAACCTAGTAACCTGACAAGGTGCTTATACGATCCTTTGCTTTGTTTAGGAACGAGTAAATAAAGCTTTTATTCACCTTTATTAATATAAGATACAGACCAGATGTTAGTAATATAAATAATAATAAACAATAATAATTAAATGGGGTATTATTATTTTGTTCCTAGAACATGCGTCTTTAGTTTCGCACCCCAAACGTTTTAAAGTCGCCAATTAAATAGTTATTTAACTTAATATCCTATGCGCGCGTATCGACCCCGTTCAGACCACCGGGCGCCGTTTCACAATAGGAGGCGTTGTCTCTGGTGGCGGGGTGACGAACTGTGTGAAGAGGAGATTTCGACGTGGCACTCGTGCCACGGACTCCCGCTCGTGGCATCGACCTTGACTACTGGTTTATAGTCTCCAAAGTGAGGCCGTGTAAAATTGCTGGAGGTGGCGACGTTACTCCCCCGCTACAACAGAGATCCACCGCCAGCCTACGCGTCGTCTTAAGGGTTTTCCCGTCCAGGTATCTCCCTCAGAGACTCACCACTTTTGCCGGGACAGCCTGTACGCTCTGGACTGGTCTCCAACATGTGGTGGTAGTGACTGTGTGTGTGTGTATTTGTGCAAGGAGAGTAGGAACAAGGGTGAGGAAGATAAAACCGCAGAATCCATGTTCCGTTTGTGAAGACTACTACTCGGACATTCGACTGGTATTTATCGGAGAAACTTTGAAAATGTTTCCAATCAGAGCAGCAGAATGATAGAATCCCCCTTTACACAGCTGTTAAATTCGCCCTAGCTATATATCTAGAGTAGAAAATCCAACAGCGTCTGGACTCGACCTTAGAACGTCCCGTTGAGACACCCTACACCTGGCAAACAGTGGTAGCCGTGCCTCATCTCGGGGAGTGATTTCACATCCAACTCCTATATTTTGTTGTCCACACCTCGCCACAAGTATTTCGCAAGATAACTTCATCTCTTTATTACTATCATCACGGTGTTCTCTACGTTGCTGCGACTTCATTCCGTCCATGCCCTTGATTATTTAGTCCACAACGTGTGATGCCGCAATCTAAACCCTTACTACGTCTGTTTGATCCTCCCTCTGACACGGGACCTTTCCAATTTTACCCTTGATTCCACATCCTCCCAATACAGTTTTCACTCTCAAAATGCACTAGAACCCGTAAATATTACCCCTTCCATTCACATATTCACAACATCATCCCCTTCAGCTACGCCCTGTAACGATAAATATTTTCCTCTTCTTCGCTTATATACAGACTCTCCAGCTCTTGTCACTCACCATTTGTTATTTATCTATGTACTTAGTTTTGTATTGCACAAAATACGTTCAAGCGTCTGTTACGTTTAAGGGACAAAGGCAATCTGAACACGTTTTATTAAGACTCGGAATTATCACCTCCGATCTTACACTACACTAAGTTAAATGCTTTAAAAAACCTTCTAAGTAATAAATATTATCTCACATATTAAAAAGAACTCTTTCTGCCGGTAATTAAGCCACAGTACTGGACTCTCATCCGATGCTGCAAACTACGTGAAGAAAGTCACTAAATAGCGCGAGTAAACGACCACTTCTTGGTACTCTTATCGAGAACTGTGGGGGTATTTCCGAGAATACCCCCACAGTTCTCAAGAAAACCTGGAAGGAAGGTAGGGAAGCTAAAATTTATTCTCTCTCCAACTGAACTCCGCCCACACTCTCCCTCCAGCCCGCACTCCGCCTCCTACGTCACCCGTGCCGTCTTCTCTTCGCCGAACCCGCTCCCACTTGTCTCCGTGGTACCACCTCCGCTTCCCTCGCGACCCGAAAGGCTGCGAGTGGGGGCTCACGCGCGGCGTTTGTAAGGCTCCTTCGCCAAATGAAGGCCCGAGATGTCGGATCCCGCCACTAATCCCCTCCGCCGCCCTCCCCTCCCCTCCCCTACCCCCCACCCCCGCCACCAACAAGCGCACTCCGCGAGGTCTCGCCTGCCGCTTCATTACGCGCTCCGCACTGACGACGTCGTCGCTGGTTGGTTTATTACCAGCTGTGGCGGTGCAACTCGAAAATGATAATTTAAAACCGCGTTTGAACTTCATCGTTACTCTCTAAAACGGGGTGGTCCAATAGATATTTACGTATCGGAAGATATTGGATTTCAATACGAACTAACTACGAGATCGTAGCTAAGTCAAATTCAGCTGCTGTCTGGAGGAGAATTCTAGCGGTCGACTGTTATGATCGTATGCGTGATTTCTCCGAAGTCCACCGTTCAAATGCCGGACCACCCTAACAAACAGGCCACGGACGAAACGCGAGCTTTTCTTCCCCTTCCTTGTCCTGTCTTTACACCTTACACATACTTATTTGAACTATTCTACCACACAGTTGGGAGCTTACAAATTGTTCCGAATAAAGCGGTGCCCCGCTGGGGGGAAATAGATCGTTGGTGAATCCTTCTAGCCAACGTGTAGTTCGGCGTCGGGTATCAGCATCCAGTGGGAAATATCACCGCTAACTCCCGAAGAAAACACATGCTCTACATTTTCCTGACGAGTTGCCTTTGTAGCTGAAGCGATCGGAACGATTTATCAAGCAAACGAAGTTGTTATGCTTGAGATCCTCCACTTGATCGACTTGCTTGGCGATCCTCCACTTGCTTGAGATCCTCCCCTTGATTGACTTACTTTATATTCTCCACTTGATCTACTTTTTTGAGACCCTCCACTTGATCGGTGTGCTTGAGATCCCCACTTTATCGACTTAATGGAGGTCCGTCACTTGATCGACTTTCTTCTGTAACCAGGAGTGGTAATTTCCATTGAAACTTTGAATTAATTTCATTTTTCATGATTCATTTGTCTCAGGTTGAGCCATTTCGAATTCAAAAATTACTCAATATAATGAAATGGTATAAGTAATAAATTAATTATATAAAAATGAATTAATTCTACCCTAGAATAAATTTAAATATCTGATCAACACACTAAGTAGTTATTGACCTAAGATATGTAAGAAAAAGGAATCCCAATCAAAAATAAACACAGTGAAGTATTATTAAATAGATGAATCAAATCCCTAAAAGCAATATTAACTAAATAATATCAAACGACCAACAAGCACCTCTAGATATTATGAAATATTCTCTTCCCTGGCGAAAATCCGTGTTGTGAAGGTCTGTATAGCAGCTGTGTTGTACGTGTTTTTCATTTCGTGCCTTGTTCCTGTAGTGTAGCATACTGTGTGCCTACTGTGCACCGTCCCTGCTCTGCAGTAGTCCATATCTCTTGTACGCTTAGTTTGAAACCGTTTGTATAAGGTGTGCCAGAGGTGTGCACAAACCGTATAAAGCGTACCGTTTGTATACAAAATAAGGTGTGCACAAACAAAGTTGGTTAGTATTGGTTATAGGTTTGGTTAGGTGAGTTCGCGCCCTTTTAGAAGATTGCAGTTTAGTTATATATTAATCAGTGGTCAGTGTGCGGATTTCGTGAAGTAAGCGGCAATTTTCTGTGGAAATCGCATAATTTCATTTCTAATTTCTTTTTGGATGTGTGTCCCATCGAATGTCTGCTCTTGAAATTACCAAACACCAGTATGTTTACTTGTGGCAAACAAACTCTCTTCGTATCGTCATCGATGGCCCGTAAAGAGTTAACGCATGAAATAATCCTAACACAATCATGTTTAATGGTAAGCAAATACGTTTCTTTAATTGTGACTAAATTTAATACACACATAATAATAGTATATTTATTGTTTCAGAAATAACCCCTAAAAACATTAGGGTTACCTTCACCAACGTGTCGAGTGGTCATAATCTGATTATTGATGAGGTAGAAAAGAAAACTAAATACAATGTATGATCTAGGATATTCAAATGCTGGCTGTTTATAAATTGACCACACTATGAAGATTAAGTTCCACCAGTTCATAGGCAGTGATTTGGTCAATTTCGAAAATTGCGTGTGTATTTCAGTGAAACAACAACACATATATTGACACAGAGAAAATATGGTTTCATTCGTGTGATAGGTTGTTTTTTTTAACTTATAGCAGATGAAATAATTTTGTTAGAAAGTGAAATAACTTGTTTGATTTTCAAGTGGTATAGCAAAGTGTGCAAATTAGTGCTATAAAGTATAATATATTGTGTTGCTCCATAGCATTTATTTTTTTTGACTAATGATTTTCTTAAAAATTAAACTTAAGAATAATTTTCCTTGACTCTTTCAAGAAACCAAGATATATTTGAGTTATTATGACTAGGAAGCCTACATGTTAATTGAATTGTGCTACATGCAATACGTTACGACAGGTTTCCAATTGGATGTTTTTGATATTTTTTTAACTGAAGCATTTTACTTCACATTAGCTAATTTTTCAAGTTTTCATAATGAATGCCCAAAAATACTACACTATTAGTTAACATTCTTGCAATATGCAAATAAAATGTGCTATCATATGCTAATTTTTACACCAATTTGGTTAATGTTGTCTATTGTGTATAATTGAATGAATATAATTTCTTTCGATAGTTTTCAATATCTTATGTCTGAAGACAATCAGTAGTACTGCTTTATATGCAATCAGTATTTGATGTAATTCCAATTATAGAAATATCTTGTTTTTATTGGAAGCCCAATAAAAATAAGATATTTCTAACTATTTTCTAAAAACAAGATTTTCTTCAGGTACATACATGTATGTACCTGAAGTAGTGAACAATTAGTTTGTGAAATGTGCTTCCAATAAAAACAAATATATTTCAATCATTGGAATTACATCAAATACAATTTACTGATTGCGTATTAAACAGTACTTTCTTTTTAACCTATTAAGCAGTAATTTCTCTTTATAGTTTTCAATATCTTATTTTTTAATACAATCAGAAGTACTGTTTAACATGCAATCAGTAAATTGTATTTGATGTAATACATGTATGTACCTGAAGTTTCAAACAATTAGTTTGTGAAACATTGTACTTCCAATAAAAACAAGATATTTCTATAATTGGAATTACATCAAATACAATTCACTGATTGCGTAATAAACAGGACTACTGATTGTATTAAAACATAAGATTCTGAAAACTATAAAAATAAATTATCTTCAGGCATAAGTTCTGTAAATACTGCAAAATCATTTTAAAAATAACAGTTATATTTTTTAATGATAAAACTACCAGCAACACATGCAAATACAAAATACAATTATGGAGAGAGACTCATCTTAAGATGTTTTCAAAAAAATTTTGTGATTTATTTTATTTAAAGTAATAAGTGGAATAGGAAGTGGTAAGAAGATTAACCTCTTGATTTGAATTTATTATTTTATTAATTTTGATAAATAACGTTTGGGAAATTAACCTGGCATATATTCTTGGTTTTTGTCTAAAATTGATAGATTTTCAAAATCAAATTTAAGTGAATGCTGAATTCTGTGCTTTGAAATTGTTTTTAATGAATTTCTCTAAGTTATTTTTATGCTCATGTATTCTTTGTTTTATTCTTCGTTTTGTTTTGCCAATACATGATTTGTTGGCAACGGATATAGTTTCTTTTTCCACTTCAGAAGCTGGAATTACATCTTTAACATTTCTAATAAGATTGTTTGTTTGTTAATATATGTCTAGATATTATATTTTGTATTTTTTATTATTTTGTTAGTAATTTTAGGTACATATGGCAAAACTATAGTTTTGTTAACAGCTAAGGTTTTGGAATAGGGTTGATCAGGTATGATATTAAACATTCCACATAGCATTGCTCTCTTCTTCTTTATGTGCTTTTTTATATACTCAACAGGATTTTTTAAAATAAATATATCATGTACTATTTTTATATGACATTCCTGGTGTATGGGATGGGATCATTTTATTGCTCTATCTACGAGGCCATAAACAATGCCTCTCTTAGCTGTATGGGATGTTTAGGTAAATAATTAAGGATACGATTAGCAGCATTACCTTTTCTGTACCAATTTGTTGATATTTTTCCGTTGTCATGTTTGATATAGATATCTAGGAAGTTTATAGATTGATTTTTTTTTCTAAAGTGAACTGGATTCATCACAAGAATTAAACATATTGAGCAAATTCAATGTCATTTTCATCAACTATAATTAATAGGTCATCCACATATCTTTTGTACAAAACAATTTAACAGGCCAGGTAGGATTGATTCTTTAAGTCTACGCTTAACAATTTCTGGAAACACTGTACTAAGTTAACCACCAATTGGAGTTCCAGTCAATCATTGATAAATTACCTCATTAAATGAAAATTCTATGTTCATTAGAATACTTCTTACCACAAGAATTATTTCATGAATTGCAACTCAAGGTTTAAGTTGATTATGATGTTAAATGTTCCAAAATTCTCTTTATTTTTTTCCTGTATTCTCAGGTAAAAAGAATATAATATCACCAGAGTGAGTATATTATTCATCTCATCCTATTCCCAACTACCTTTAAAACAAGCAAATTTTAAGAGAACTATTACTGAGATTAAGGCCAGATACTGTAATTCATTCATCCGTGTGTTATAGGTAAACTTTTCCTAGCCCAAGAGCAGCAGACGAGGTTGTGAATAGCGATAAGAGTTAATAAAGGAAGTTTTTGTTTAAATTTAATTTTGGTTTTGTTTGATTCTTTCAATGCACCCGACCTGCGAGAAGCAATGTTTGATAGGAGGGCTGTAGTTAATTCAAGGTAATACGTTTACGAGCAAAACATTCTTCTGTTCCCAGCTACCACCAGTAATACAATCAATTTGTAAGAATGAGGTTACGAGATATTAAAATTCATTCATAGAAATGTGTTTATTTCTATTGTGTGACTGCTATTTTCGTAAGTATCAAACCTGTTCTGAAACATCTTCCATGATATATCACATTTGAATGTACTTGATGCAACATCAAACTAGTGAGTCCTTTACGCGGACAGTTTCAGTAGTGAATCTTTTGCACAATTCTGTTTGGATATATTTTTTTTTGTGGAACCTTCAGTATAAAATGTATCTCTGAGAAACATTCGGTTCTCATGAGAATTTTTCCGGAAGAAAATCTAGGCAGAATCGTGGAAGATTTTCTACTGGAACGCATTCCACTGTAAATATGTTAGGTTAGGTTAGTTTTCGTAACCTAGGTGCACGCATCGATTGGTAATGGTACACGTACATCGTCTGTACATCGTGTACACGTGACGTCGTGTACGTTCCAATTCAGCTCAAGCGTACATTCATTTGGGCCAAATTACACGTTCGGTACACAAAAACTCATATCGTGACAAGCTCTTGTTCACATCCATACATTGCAGATGCGCATTCCGTGCACGTTTGCCCTACATTGGCGTACGTTTAGCGTACACACCGATTTTCGCCAGGGTGGCAATGAAGGACTTCTAAAAAAAACCACCCACAAATCGATGACATAGTTTTGAAAATACTCTCCATGCTGGTCACTTGGTATTACCGGAAGTACAACAATGTTCTTACCAGATAGAAAAGCTCTGGAGCTAGAGAATTCTGGTCACCGATTTCTTTCATGCGGATACATTTGGCAGTAAAACAGAAAAAGCCACTTAATATTATTCAGATGAAAA
>JAHLJT010003656.1:12400373-12449565 GCA_031308135.1 Acheta domesticus
AAGTACATTGATGAAACACTTTGATTTAATATTCTCTCGTTTCAGGATTTTCATGTATCGTTACGGCTTGATTCATTAGCTTCACGATGATTAAACATAATTTTGTAATGAAACAAGAATTTTAGTCGATACTTTTTCTTGAACCTTTCCATGCCCGAGAATAAACGAGCCGGGCAACAGCAATATTAAAAAAAAATATTGTGAACTTGCAAGCCTCAAATAAAAATTTTTAACACGAAAATACACGTTCAAATCACTTGTGACTATGTAAACGCGATTTTCGTCTTTTGCCCGTTGTCTTCCACTTTCTCGTCTACTGCGCCGAGGCGCTAGTGGCGGCTGCGGCGGCGACCGCGGTGCCAGAAAGCAACACAGCACGCACAGAAGTGCCATGCGAGTTCCCCGAGCGCCAGCCGCGCCCCAACCCCGCCCCGCCGCGCCCCCATCCCCGCCCCATCCCCACCCCATTCCCGCCCCGCCCCGTCCCCCGCCAGGAGGCTAAACGCTAACCTGCCCGCAGGGGCACAACGCAGGTGGCCCACTGTTGCTTCTGTAAGGACTTCAAACGCACTCGGGGCGGCACTTCCCGACGCGTTTCAGACGCACTGGCGTATACAGGGGGCCATGTCCCCCCCAAAAGGCCTAGAGTATTCCTTTGCCTTCCTTTATTTGGCAACATTGATTTAAATATTTATTTATTTTCGAATTATGTAATTATTTAAACAATATTATTGTATAGTATCATATATGCAGTACATAAATAATTTACAATATAATAACATATCTTTATTAGTTATCAAAAATCTACGATGAGGGGGAGCCATGGCTTCCCCCTCCGAAACGATCCGCTGAATCAGCTCCTGCTCAGAGGACAGGCAATTAGCGTTACCACTAACAGATTGATTCATGTTCGTTTGGCTTAATATCGACTTCGTTATCTCAAGCAACAACACAGTTGCTTCTGCATTTTTGTTGGTCGGGAAGTTCTAGGGTTCGAGTCAAGAGTCTCTATTTTGGCAACATCTATAGGCCTGTATTTCTTCTACGAGTATATAAAAATTGAAAATGATCGTTGTTTATATTGCATTCATGTATGATGATAAATGTACAGTTCATTACCGTTTTAATTGGGTAATTAAAAAATAGTGTTCTGAAAGAGAGGCGCATTTTTAATAATAGAAAGCCCGAAGTATGCTTCAAGAAGCTGTGATTCTTATTAGCAGTTGGGCGAACAGGTCTGGCTGAATCGCTAATGAGAGTCTGAAAATAAAGGAACGCAAAGAAAGAGCAAAAGTTTCATTGATATGAATAATACACAGGTTCTCTATTTACTTCACTGAAGTGCCAAATTGGGTGAAGTTGCAAGTGAAAAAAAAATTCCTTTTTATACTGAAAATACAATGACTTCCCCTTAATTTTGCCGAATAATATATTTTTTTATCCTATATCTTTTATTTCTCCCTCCCAGAAAACGCAGTAAGCTTTGGAGCAAATGATCCTTTCTTAGGTGTATGTATGTATATGTGTGTATGTATGTATATGTGTGTATATGTGAGGGGTAGTAACTCCTTCACATTTTGGAGTGCCTTCTAAAACGAGAGGATATGTAGCATTCTGAAACTTTTCCTTCTATCATTCTTATGAAATGCGGAATTTGAAGACTGCGATGATTTGAAGGAAATGAAATAATTAATTTGCCTGACATTCGATACCATTCTGCCAAGATATCACAGAAGAATGTCACAATTTCGGCATATTTCATTTCAAAATAGAATTTTTAATTGAATGGGTAGGAAAATACATTGTAGCAGCAAGACATAAGGGCAAGGTGTGATGAAAGAACAGTGAGGACAGTAGAATTGGACTAATAGCGTAACGGTCGATTTCACTTCCCTGACACTGTAGGTCATGAAACGGATGAATTTTACGGTTTTTAGCGTTTTCTAATTAAAAATGTATTTTTTCTCAATGTATTTATTTAATTTCACTTTTCGCTCAAAATGATATAATACCGCTTTCAAATCGGAGAAAGGTGGCTAGGGTTAACGCTTTACGTAAGGTGTATGTAGGTTTCCCTGCGTGGAAGCAATTTGGGAGCAGGTTATTGGAAGTACGTATTTACGTAGCGGGGATCATAATTTCCAAATTCGTACACGAATACATAAATCTGGTTCGAGTTTGTTCTCCTTTATAAATCGAACAATCAACGCCAGGAACAATTTTCCTACTGAAGAATTTGGGACTGGACGTGAAAGTATAAATACATTCAGAAAACTAGTGGTGCTACAACAGCACATACTTTCTCGCATTATCGGAAACTGCTACATAATATTGAAATATTGCATTTTCTGTTCCACTAACACCTCAGCTATTACTTGAAAACGTCCAATTCAAACAAAGCGCCTGAGATGCATATGTGCATTCATTTTGATAGGATCAGCGATCATTTCTTACGTTGACAAATGAAACACAGAAGAATACAATTCATTGTTACACTATTTGCAGCAAATTATACAGAAGCGAGCAGCAATGTTGCCAGGGCAGTGGTGTCAAAACTATATGTATTCGCTTGGCGAATAACATCAATTTTTGGCAAAAAAAAGTTTAATTTCATCTGTATTCAGACATCAACTTTTTTTATGGGTTAGTCGTAGCCCATTATACACAGTTGATAAGTAAGTCTGATAATAAAACATAAACAACTATAGATAGATTTATTTAAACTGCAATTGGGCATAACCCGGTGGCAGCTAATTACAAAAACATAAATATACACAGCCTTTCTGTAATATAGAACTCCAAAACCACGAATAATAATAATAATAACAACAACAACAACAACAACAACAATAATAATAATAATAATAATAATAATAATAATAATAAGAAGAAGAAGAAGAAGAAGAAGAAGAAGAAGAAGAAGAAGCAAATTATATACTAATTGTAGTAATAATAATGGTAAAATAATAATAATATTAAAAACTGACTGATTCATAAAACATTAAATTACATTAAGAGAGAAAACACATACACACACACTGCATTAGTATTTCACTGCACTTCACTGCACTTCACTTTACTAAGACCTGAAAACATTTCCTTCTTTATTTCTCTGCTATACACTGCACTACACCTCACTTCACAATAGAACACTTATGCATCGCTATATAACCCACTATTCTCCCTCATTTACTTAAGAATACCCTAAATTAATTTCCTAAACTGTTGAACACTTTGAGGAAAGGGTTCAAAGGTTTTTGCAGGCAATCTATTCCATTCCGTAATCGTTCGATTTGTAAAAGAAAATTTCCCGACATCCGTTCTCTGCTGTCTTAAATTTATTTTGTGCCTGGGATCCACTCTACTGATGTATGTAGGAATACATAGCCGCCGATTAATTTCTTTCCAAGCTGGATGACCATTATAAGCTTTATACAAGGCGCAGAGTCTTGCTACTGATCGCCTGTTTTTGAGTGAATCCCACCCTGCCGTTTTCTTGTCCCTGAAAGTAAATTTAGCTGCCCTATGCTGAATCCTTTCCAAGTGTTTACACTGCATAATCTTGTGCGGATCCCAACAAATTGTTCCATATTCCATTATTGGACGAACAAGAGATAAATAAGCAATTTCCCTCGCGTTTGCCGTACTCTTTTTTAGGATGCGCATTATAATGAACTAATTAAATTACTATTGTACGATTTGTAATATTAAGTAAATTTATAACCGCCGTATTGTATTTTGTACCGCCTCAAAACGAAGCGCAGGAAAATATAACTTTAAAGTTAATAACACTGGGATTCAGTGTGTTTATTTGAAACCTTTTTATAAACTAGAGTCTGTGGCCAAACTCATCTAATAAAATAAAAACAGTTCAAATAGTAAAATGTATTCTTAAACGTTATATATCCGAGAAAAAGCAACGTGTTTACTATGTAAAAACATAAAATAAATCCTTATGTTTTGAAACATTTGTTAAAATTTCAACTCACAAAATGTTTATCCAAAAAGAGAACCTCCTTTTTTATAAAAAAACGGATAAACGGCTTACTACTATATTGCTTTTTACTCGTTGAAATTTTGTAAGACTAAAATATGGAATGAATTGCTGGTGACATGCTGAAATATGCACAAAAAAGTGACCTTTCTTTCAGTAAAAATATGTTTTGTACCACGCAACACGCACAAAAAAATCTGGATTATACCACAGATTTCGAATCATTTCTAAAAGGTTAATTTGGAAACACAAGTGCGACTAAATAAAACAGCTCTATCTTATCATCACCAGCATTTCGACGTTCAACAGCTCTGAGTTTCTCAAGTATCAATTACTGCATTGTTGCTCAAATTTCTATTAAGCTTTGCGAATTGTTTGAAAGAAAATTCATCAATACATTGAGAATAAAATTGTAGAACAGAGTAAAAAGTAAAATAGAAATGATATTGGCATTTTAAATGGTAAATTATAATTAAAATTACACCCGTTCTACATCCAAAAGATTTCAGAAGAAAAAAAATTAAGTTTGCAGTTTATTATTACATAACAGATTATTATCTTTCATATCCTTTGGATCTATTTCTGGTCGAACATTTTTCTCTGGCCCGTTGGTGAATCACCTTATATATTTGATTAATTTCAAGCAGAACTTTCGCGAAAATTACTAGTTTTGCAAACAAATGTACATGACCTTTTCGACGATATCTGCCGAAAAGGACAAGAGGACAAAATTCAGAATAGATTTCTTAAAATACTAACGAAGGTAAATGCCACGGCCACAAATGTCATTACATTCAGTGGAATGGTAAAAAAATTGAAACTTTAATATTTCTATAACACAGCAATTGTAAAATGAATTCAAAACATTTATGAGCACTGATAAAATCTAAACTCGAAAATCCGCTAAAATATTTAATGAACTCTAGAGCATTTTGAAGACCATTGCTATGGACGCGCTATTAATGCGTCGTTTAGATAGTTGGTTGCTAAGGAGCTAAGCGCGTGTTTCCCGACGTAAATATCCAAAAACTTTTTACAATTTTTTAAATTTAGTATTCTGCTTGTTCGGCATTACTGCCTTCCAAGGAAGTGTATTATAATGGATACATAAGAACTTTTAAGAGTCCGTCACTCATTGCGTAACTGCCTTGTTTGGCTAACGATATTAATGTATTTGTAGCTTTGTTATCTTTTGTTTGAAAATAGCAAATATAGTAATGAAATTTATTATTTATTTAAAATAATCTAAATCTTTCTTAATTACGGAGGTTTAAATATGTCTCTAGGGAAACGAGATTTAATTCTGTTTGGTGCATTATAAGATTGGTCTAAATTAAAAAGTGAAGAACAAGGAGCTTCAAGAGAATTTTAAAAAATTTTGAATTTTGTTTTTCTAAATGTTTTCTAATTGGTTCTAATTTGAATTATCTGTGTAATTGTGCGTTGTTAATAAACCATGGGGCTTTGGTAATTTTTCTTAAAAATTTATTTTGTACTATTTGTAATTTTGTTAAATGAGTGGAGGCTACATTACACCAAACTGGAGTAGCATATGAAATTGTAGGTTTTATAATAGATGAATATATTAATAATCCACAGTCAATGCTGAGAGTGGATTTAGAAATTATAATAGGATACAATTTGAGCATTTTATTGTATGTTTTATCTATTGTATTTTTGATTTTTACAATTTATTTTATTTTTATTTTATTATTGTATTTTTACAATTTTGCTGATTTTATCAACTTATGACTTTAAATGCAGAGTGAATATGAATGAATTTTTCTTCATTGTACATTTGCATACATTTTTGTATCACCAGTAATTGTTTCTTCATGGATATTAGTTACTAATTTCATATTTTAAAAACCTACATATTTCTGTATATTATATATCATACGCTAAGAAAAGATTATAGTTTTTGTCTGTTGATAAAAAGCCATCAACACAAAGCCTTGTAAGGTACTTCGAGAATTACGCCCGTCCTACATCCAAAAGATTTCAGAAAAAAAATAAAGTTTGCAGATTGTTATTACATAACAGATTATTGTATCACTCATTATAATGAAGCATAACTCGGATGCGATGCGTCCTAGGTCTTTGAAACCTGGTTTACGGGCACGATTGGATCACTGCTTTCTTGCACGTATGTAGTACCCTTCACGGGCTCTGCTGGAGCAACAGACCCGTCGTTCAGGTAGTTCTCTAATTCTTCATCCTAATATTTCCTCTAGCTGCTACTGCGACAAATGCTTTGGAACAGGCATCTATTTAATTCATATAATTTGACGTTCTTTGTTTAAATATTAATGCTGATTAGTGAATGAGATACTCCCTACTATTTTGGTTGATGTATAAATAATAAATATTTATAAGTAATAATTCATAAACATTTATAAATGAGAGTAAAATGTTTGTTCTGCAAAATCTGAGACTTATAACATAAAAACAGCATTATTTTATTATTTTTCCTTATTGTCAACAGAGACATTAAAGAGCTCATACTATTCCAATAGGAACGTTGCAAACGTTGAAATGTTTTTTGTAAATTGAATAACAAAAACAATTGAAAATACAATATATCTCAGTCTCTTTTTATTTTAAAATGATTCTGCGTGCACGGTGGAGTTTGTAAGTGATTCTTTCCGTGATAATTTAACTCACGAGAATTAAACATATTTAAAACTTCGTAATGATTTTTTCACGTGAAGGGACGAATTTGTTATTCACGCACGATTTTTCCATGCCGTATAACTACCAAGAGGGAAAGTACTGGTTGATTGCTAAAGCAATAATTCTATAGGGCAGTTGAGTGAATTCAACGAGGCTGAGTGGTCTGTGTCCAAGGATTATTTCCATTCTGAACTAAGAGTTCTCTACGATGGCGTTTATCCACTCTCTCGCCCTGATTTTGTGGATAATGCCTTGCAAACTGTGCATCGGTGTTTTTTCTTCACCAGGACATCACTTTCTTCTGGGTGATGTACGTAAGAGAAACATTGAGAATTCTCTGACGAAAGAACCCGGTAATGATAGTGATCGCATTGATTACAAAATATCGTATTTACCTACTTTTTTGTTACACTTCTGGACAAACAAAAAAGGAAAAAAGAGTATACGACGGCCCTTGTCACCATGCGCTTAATATATTCAAAGAAAAGACAGAAGCTAATTTAAAGCCTTTTCAGCCTACTGCGGCTGCTCTTGGAATAAGTACCAATGGAACATACGGTGGTGTAATAGGTCTTGTTCAAAGCGCTACAGTGGACATAGCAGACACCTACCTGTACTACTCGCACGACAGGTATCAATTTGCGGACTACACCCTTCCTGTCAGGACGAACCCTTATTGCATCGTGGTTCGCCGCGCCCCTACAGTGCCCTTTCTGCAAGTGTTGCTGCTTCCATTTACACCGCTCGCTTGGGCGGGCCATTTTGGTGTCGGTATCCGCCGCCATCTTGGCGCGCTTCTCTATACACTGCTACTTCGCCAACGGCGCGCACCGCGGCGGACGCTGTTCGGCGCTCGTGCGCGCTGTGCTAGACGTGACCCAAGTGATCTTCACGGGCGCCGCCGGCTGCTCCGGAGCTTCTCTGCGCCGACGCATTTTGATGGGAGCGCTGCTGCTGTTTTCGCTGGTGCTCAGCAACGCATACACGGGACAGCTGCTTGGCTTCCTGACGGCGCCGCCTCACCTCGCCCTCCTGCAAACGTTCGACGATGTTGCGCGCGTGCTGGACGGCGTATTCGTGTACAGCTTCACGAGTATCTACGAAACCGCGGGTGCTCCACAAGCGTTGAGAAATATACAACGGAAGATGGTCAAAATAAAATACAGCGATGCGATGAACGTCATGCGGAAGATAAAGGCTGGGGAGAACATTGGTATTCAGTTAGCCTCTTTCACCTACTCCTACTACTCCAGCGTTGAAGAACTCACTGAAAAGGGTGAACGGATGCTGCAGCTCGTCCCGGAGTGCGTGAATCCGCCAGGACATTTGGCCTTTATTCTACGCAAGAACTCCCCGCTGTTCCCTTCGTTCAGCGACGTGATGGAGCGCCTAGTGGAAGCAGGCTGTTCGAGCACTGGAGCCGAATGCAACGCCACCACATGGTCACCAACGGAGTTATCATGGCCGAGGACACCTCGAGGCAATCTGAGGCTCCTCGGCCCTTGAGGGTGAAGCAAATGGTGGGCGCAGGATATGTCCTCGGCCTAGGTTTAAGCGTTGCTGTCGGTGGTTTTCTCCTGGAAGTGCTTTTTATTGAGGGCTCCAGAAAAGCCTTTCAAGAGTTATAAAACTGGGGAATCGGGCGCACAACACCGACAATCAATTCCAAGGCCCTTAAGGTAGTGCGGAACAATTGGGTATGAGTGTGTGTCTGTGAATCTGTGTACATGTGTGTACATGTGGGCGGGTGTTGTTGGACATACAGAATTAAACATACAACAGTTAATTGGACGTTGCTGACATAATTAGTTTATTCAACTTCGAAATGAAAAACATTCAGTGCCTAAGGAAGGTGTGTTAATGGAACAGGAATAATTAACATCCTATGCCTTCATTGCAAATATTATCATCCTCAAAATTTCAAGAATCTTGTTTATCTCTTCTCCGTCTGTCGAGTTTATTTGACTCGTCTTTTTTCTGGGAAGTTAACTCTTCGTTCCAAGTTTCGAAGCAGTATATTTAGAACCAAGATTCGAGGGAAGTGTATCGATCTGAGGACGGTCTTACGAATTACCTCTTCATCTTTTCCGAGTCCTGCGTTTCCAGTTATTAGGCTTTTATTTTTATTTTTCGGTATGAACTAATTTTGATATATCTCACCCATGATAAGCAAATTATGGGTTGTAAAAGCACTACCATACTCAGGCCAAACAATATATGTTTTATAAGATTGGATTGTTGGTAAAGTTGAATTATTGTAAGGTTGTTTTGTAACGAATAATAATGACATTTTATGTTTGTAGTATTTTTGGGTTTGAAACGTAATCGTGTAATGAATGTCATTTTATGCGACGCTCAATGCCTGTAATTTCCAAATGCATCGTTTCTGAGTTTCTTAAACTTAATTTTATTTTATTTAACCCTGGAAAGCTAACAGGGGTTACCAGCCACCCCACAGAGTTTATATATTCTTATTATCTTATGTATTTTTATGTTGGTACCACTGATACTCCATGTACACTTCCTCAAGAGTTCTGGCTTCAGTTTGATTATACTTTCCGAAGTGGTTGCTGTTTTTTTCAATAGTTATTTTGAGATTTTCTTCGTCAGTGTTGCTTTGGGGTGGTGCGTAACCCCGTGTTAGCCTTAACGTTAGTATATTTTCTGCATTGAATTTCTTCAGAATTGTTATTTTCTTCGAAGAACATGTCTGATCGTGCAAGTCCTGGACCAACAAAACGTTTTAGAGGTTATGTTAAAGCAACAGATGCTAGTTTTGGACAAATAATGCAAAATTGGTTGGAAGAGGAGGAAGATTATGATTCTAATGGTAGTGGTTCTGAATTTGAGGACAATATATCGAATATGTCAGATACTGAAGATGATATTTCTGCATCTGATGACGATGATATGTTTTCTTTACCGGCAAGTGATGTTCTTCGCGGAAAAGATGGACATGTATGGTCTCAGAAATTACCGCCAAAAACCAAAACTCCACAGAGAAATTTATTCTTGCGTATTCCTGGACCAAAGGGTGCCGCAAAAATGTGAGTACTCCAGAAGATGCCTGGAATTTATTAATCAATGATGACATGATCGATACTATTGTATTTCACACAAATAAAGAAATCGAACTCAGGCGCGCCAGATACAACAATGACTGCAGATATGTAGATCTAACGAACAATGTAGAATTGCGCGCACTGATCGGTCTTTTGTATTTTGCTGGATGTCGTAAAGACGGACATTTGAATGTAGACGAAATGTGGGGTTCCTATGGATCCGAAATGTATAGAAATGTAATGTCAAAAGAACGGTTCAAGTTCTTGATTGTATGTATCCGTTTCGATGATAGGAATACAAGGAATCCACAAGATAAATTTGCACCCATCAGAAGTATCTGGGCAGCATGTATTTCGCATGCAACGCAATATTACACTCCTCATGAATATTGTACTGCATGAATATTGACGAACAGTTACTAGGCTTTCGAGGAAAATGCCCCTTTCGGGTTTACATAGCAACAAAACCAGATAAGTATGGGTTGAAGATCGTATGCATGTGTGATTCCCGTACATTCTACATGGTTAATGCCTCTGCCTTACATAGGAAAGGAAGATCGTCCTCAGAAAAATTTGCCTCTACATTACGTTAAGACATTGAGTGAGAGCATTCATGGTACGCGCAGGAATATAACAATGGACAACTGGTTCACGTCAGTTCCATTGGCAGATGAGATGCTACATCAACATCAATTAACTATTGTGGGTACTCTACGAAAAAATAAAAGAGAAATCCCTCCAAGCTTTTTACCAAACAAAAAGAAGGCAATGATGTCATCTCAGTTTTGTTTTGATAAAAAAAACCTTAGTGTCATTCACTCCCAGAAAATCAAAATCGGTTATACTCATCTCCACTATGCATTGTGGAGCGGAAATAAATGAAAATAATGGCAAGCCTGAAATTGTAAATTTTTACAACTCAACAAAAGGTGGAGTTGACACTTTTGACCAGCTTATGCACACTTATTCAGTAACAAGAAAAACTCGGAGATGGCCTCTTCGATATTTTTATGGAATTCTGGATCAAGCTGGTATTAATGCGGGAGTACTGTATCAATCATTGGAAAGAAAATGTGCCAGGAAAACGTTTCTTTTTGACCTTTCATTGCAACTCATTAAACCGCATGTAAGTCAGCGTCTGTCCAAGGTCTTACCAAAAGAACTTAGAAATAACATTGAAAAAATGATTGGGTGCGAAAAGACTGTTGTTTCCAGTGATATTCAAGAAAAAAAATTGGAGAGACAGGTTCGATGTGGACTCTGTAGTAGGTGGCATGATCGGAAAACCAAAACCTGTTGTGTAAAGTGCAGAACGCCTGTGTGCAGTGAACATCGTTTTGATATTTGCTCCAATTGTTGTAAATGAAGTATTTTAAACTATTAAAGAAAAGAAAATCACATAAATGTTTTTATTTAATAGTTATTACCCTAAAAGTTCCTGGGGATACGCAAAACCCCGTGTTAGCATTAACGTTAGATGAATTCATGTTAGCTTACTAGGGTTAAAAAAATTAGTGTTATACTCGGATTTGAAAACTATTTCGCGATGTCAACGCTGATTTTAACCGTCAATGCCTCGCTCACAGCTTTTTTTCTTTATTTTCATAATAAATTAAATTACAAAAGGTTTAATAAAAAATAAAATTGAAATTGGGAAAATTATGTAGGTTCAGAATCACTAAGTATACGCCTATAGATTATTAATGTTATTTAGTAATAATTCTGGAAGTTAGCGATTGCGGGAAGGCGCGTTATATTTTGACATTCTCTTTTTTTTTCTTGTAAACAGGTCTGCCGTTCAGTTGATTTGCCTTTGTTAGTCTTGGAAATGCGATTTCATGTCCATTATTAACCAGCGTCGTTAGCCGACTTGTTTAACTATGTTCCGTGAAGTCACGGAAGTTTTGCAGTTCGAGTCACCTCGGATTCCTGGATAGGTGACCGTCTGGAAACGCGCCGAACCCCCGAGATACTGACGAGACAAGACACAAGAACAAGACAAAATATTAACGGAGTATTACTCCAGGTAATATTTGTACTAATTGCCCAAGGAGTTCAAGAGAAATGTTGCGAAAAGGACATAAATTAAAAAATACGCATTTGGAATATAAACCTTACTGTACAGTTCAATTGGTTCGCAGATTGAAGTTGGACGAAATGGAATGTCTCGTACACTTTGTGTTGCTTAGGCGGAATTCTTCGTATAACCGTAAATGTTTAAAATTTACACTATATTGTGACTAGATCTTCTTCATCATATTGATTTTTAGTTCACATTTAGTTCAGCCGACATTTCTGAAACTTTTGTCTCTCATTTGCCAATCTAGTCTGCTTAAATGTCTATGGGTATCAGTTATCAGTGCTGCGCATCTGACTGGGAGATCCTAGGGTTCGAGTGCTCCCGGTGTCAAGATTCGAGAAACTAGCTACATAGTTACATACTTATGTCGAATTTAGCGTCTGTCTGGCGGAAAATTCTAGTGGCCGTCTGCTTTGATAGGTAGTTTTCCGTGTTTTTTCCGTGACATTGTTCTCAAGCGTCAACTCCATGTCATCATATTCGATGCGCAATCAGTGATCAGAGAATATTTTTTTCTTTTTTTTTCGGAGGAGATAAACACAAACTGATATATGCAGCGTATCGTAGAGCCTGTCTTCCGAATGTCGAGAAATGAAGAGCGTACTTACGGTCATTTTCAACAGGACTTCGCAACCGCACACACTGTTTTAGTTTCCTTAAGGGCTTTAGATGCCGTTTATGGACACAGAATTATCACATGTGATTTGTTGCCTCGCAAGCTCTCCTGATCTGAATCCAAGACATGTTTTCTTTCTGGGGAGATTCCTGAATGATTGTTTATATGCTACAAATCTCCGCATGGAAGAAGAACGAAGGCACAATATACAGGAGCAGATCTCTGCAACACCACGAGACATCCTTTACCGAGTGAATCAGAAGATGTTTTGAAGATGTTTTGGAGATGTTAAGAATGCGCCAGAGCCGACGGTGAGCAGTTCCAGCATCTACTATAACGTGAATACAATTTAAACATTTCAAAGCAAAAACCCACCTTCCATCTTCGGCGATTCACCGACCTCCCTGCCTCGATTTCCGCGGCATCGTTCTCTGTCTCGATTTGCATCGTTCGCCGAAGCAAAATACCCGCGCGACCGACGCATTTATAACATGGTCGCGCTGTATTTCTATGAGAGAATGCATCAATGAAAAGGAAGAAACGTTATTAGGCGGAAAACGCAAAAAGTAATTAATTTTATAAGGTACTGGATGCAAATAAAATTATTATTTTATGTTATTTATGCCAAATAAAATTGTACCCATAAAGTGTAGCATAAACAAAAATGTTGACAACTTTATTATATCGCTGAAACATTCTTCTTCGCGGTTTGTAAACTTCGCAATATATATTTTTTTTACCAAATTCGCTTTTAGCGGAATATACGCATCTCAGCAAGCTCATTTCTGAAACTTCACTCTGCAACAAAAAACTCCTGCCTTCGGTTGTACTATTCATTAAATTTCTTGACAAAACACCAAGCCGAAAATAGTCCTAAAGCCTTTCCCTGGAATGTCGTACGAAAGAGATTTTTTTGCGAAGAACGTAGTAATACGAATAACGCTAAGAGATAGAATTTCGAAGAAACAAAATACTAGGAACACATCTTCAGAGAACTTCGAAGGAGTGCATTAAGAATGAAATTCAAATGGAACGGAGATATATTGTTGCAACGGACTTTTTTAAGTACATCGGTTGATCGGCTACGGTATTCAACGACGTCTTTTGCTATTGGTTACAAAATCTTACATTTTACACCCTAGGTAACTTTACTGAGCCTACCCTCCGATCATATTGCAGCAGCATTAAGTCACAGGGGAGAACGGATATATATATATATATATATATATATATATATATATATATATATATATATATATATATACCGTGTGGCCCACCTAAGATGTTCCCATCAATTTTCTCCTGAACCGTTGCAGATACTGAGATGCGGTTTTCACTAAAACTACTATATGCAAGGGGCACATATGATCATGCATAATATTATTCTATTGCATTTTTATTGCAGAGATATTGACCCAACTTCGTTTTTTTAAATGGAACCCTATAGATTTTTTTAGCTCATCATAACAAGCGTGAAGAGACGAGTTCATAGATATGCATATCGCCATATGTTACATAACAAAATTTTTGAGAAATAAGAATTTTAAAGACGCACTTCGACTGCTGGTTTCCGTAATCTGAACGAGAAATTCCGGGTGATATGCGGCGAGGACATTCCCTTTCGTTGCGTCGACCCTGCGGGCGCGGTGCTGTAGTAAACTGGCCGGCAAGGTCACCTGATCTTACGCCCATGGAGTATTTTCTATGGGGAACGATAAAGAACGAAGTTTACTCACAAGTACCAACAACATCTGAAGATCTCAGGCGCCGCATTACAGCATCTTGTCATGCCATTTCACGTAAAACTCTAAATTCTGTTCGAAGGTCTCATTATAAGCGTCTTCAAATGTGTATATTCATTGATGGTACACATGTTGAGTACATGTTATAAACCAAGCTATTTCTAGAATTGAATCTAGAATTTCTAGAATTGCATACCTTTTGTTTCCGTATTTTAAAATATTTTTCTTACTTTTATTTACACGATAATTTTGTACCGGCTGAGGTTTTCAGTCTTTCAAAAAGTAAACGTTTTGTTTGTGACAGCACACGCATGTATTAATTCAAAACATGTTCACTCTCCAATCTTCCCTTGCTTTCGCTAAGGTTAATAATTCAAATATTTTCTCAAATTTTGTAGTATTTCATGAATTAAAAAATAGTACTTTATGGCGTACCGATTTGCTCAGGACATGGCTATGGGTGAATACATTGTCTCCAGGGCTGAGAGAATGTAGTCTTAAAGAGCAAATCGCGGGTTTTTGTGAGCTCCTTTGCACATTGCATCACTACATTTACCGCAGGGTCGACGCAAGGGAAGAGAATGGCCTCGCCCATACCACGGAATTTCTCGTGCATATTACGGAAACCAGCAGTCGAAGTGCGTCTTTAAAACGCTTAATTTTTCGAAAATTTTGTTATGTAACATATGGCGATATGCATATTTATGAACTCGTCTCTTCACGCTTGTTATGATGAGCTAAAAAAATCTATAGGGTTCCATTTAAAAAAACGAAGTTGGGTCAATATCTCTGCAATAAAAAATGCAATAGAATAATATTATGCATGATTATATGTGCCCCTTGCATATAGTAGTTTTAGTGAAAACCGCATCTCAGTATCTACAACGGTTCAGGAGAAAATTGAAGGGAACATCTTAGGTGGGCCACACGGTATATATATATATATATATATATATATATATATATATATTAGTGCGATGACTTCCGCGTGGACGGGCATATGGTAAGCAGGACACGTCGGAAATTTAGTTGATTATATTTGTCATAAAAAGTCAGAATTCTTGGAAAGCGTTTAAGGAAATACGCACTAAAAGTTTGCTTGCCAATTTTGAATATTGTATGTAGGGCAGAAAATTGCTCTTCGATAGACAATCTCACAACTACTCGTTATCAAAAAATGCTGCTTGCCCTTCATAGATCCCAATAAGCTGGGGTAAAGATATTTCCCTGTGTTTCTCTCTGCCGAAAATCGATTGTGAATTGCATCGTGATGCACGCTTCGTAAAATGGTGTTCTCTAGCGTCGCGTTGGGTGCGGAATTGATGTGCTCTTCTGTGGCAGATTTTCACCCGTTTTTGCTACGTTTGACCGCTTAATTATTGGGAGGGCAGACAGGCCCTGAGTACATTTTTTTTGCATGAGATGTAGGTTAACGTGTGCTGGTTTGAAGCCGATATTGCCAGTTCAAAAATATTAGAATCTTGAATCGTGAGCTCAGAAATGCAGATGTGTTTTGAAAGGATTTTACTGTTGATAATTTGATGTGCATTTTTATGGGCATAATTCGATGTGCACTCTAATTTTCGTAAAATATTTGGACCATTTTTTTGGTAGAAATTTTGTCGCAGTTTTTCCTCATACGATCGTTTATGGTTTAGCAATTGAAAATTGCCCAACCAATTGCTTCCACCTACCTACGTGGCTCGGCAACATATTTGCTGGGATTGTGCGCCCAGTCAGAGCATCAGCTGCCTTTCGGAATGGTACATTGCATGATAGTACTTGTTCAATGAGTGCGTCTACTGAATCAATGACTTGGGCTTAAGGATTAACTTTCCTGAAGGAAAGTTTCGAATGTAAGCTAGAAAGTGAAAAACAAAAACCATAGTATTAGTGTAATACATTTTACAATGTACTTAACTTTTCGTGTGTCTGGGACGGATTAATTGGATTTACATTATTCTGTTTCAGAAAACTTGCTTAAGTTTTCGCTCCTTTGGTTTTCGTCATCCTTCATGGTATGAATTAATGTCAGAAAAACACGTTTTTAACTGTAATGTGGATTTCCCACCAAACTCACAATTTGAACAAAAAGCACAAAATTAAAATAAATTATAGTTCTGTTGATATTGACTCCATTTACTCATTCCAGAACCCTTTGAACAAACAGCTAAATAAATTCCGTGATGATAGCAGAAATTGTCTTTTAATCCATTATGAGAGATAGGGATAATCATCCACAACAGTAATGTTATAATGTTTATTATAACATGCCCAAAGTTAACTTTCGGGAAAACAATTCCCCATATTCAGTGGGTCTCTAACATAGAGAAGGAAAAATGATAGGTTAGCATCAAGAAAGGGAGCAAATAGACATAACACAAAATTATGGAATAAAATTGACAAATGAAATGAAATAAAGTAGAAATAAATAAAATAAAATTATAATATATTATGTATTATTATATATTATTTATTTCATTTCATTTGTCAATTTTATTTCATCATTTTTTTGCTTCAGTCTAAGTGCTCCCTTTCTTTATGTTAACTTATCATTTTTTCCTTGTCTATGTTAGAGACCCACTGAAGATGGGGAATTGTTTTCCCGAAAGTTAACTTTGGGCATGTTATAATAAATATTATAACTGTTATTTTTATGGATGATTATCCCTCTCTCTCATCAAACAGTTCAATGTTATGTTTGGCCTCCTTGCACCACCAATCCTCCCTTGGAAACAGTGTGCTGCGCAAGCGAGCCCTGCGGCACCCCGGCGGCGGCGGCAGTGTGAGCAGCTGCGAGGGGGGGGGGAGGGCGGCACCGCGCGGAGGCCGTACGTCGGCTCTAATCACCACGCGATTTTCACACATCATTATGCAGGCGGCGCGCGGCGACTGCTGACAGGACCGATTAATGGGCGTGAGCGAGGGCGGGGAAGGGAGGGGCGGGGCGGGGCGGGGCGGGCGGACGAGCAATCGCACGCGAGGGGCGCCCGGCGAGGGCTGGCGGCGCAGGCGGCGCGGGACGACGCGGACCGAGCGGCGTGGGGTCCGGGGGTTCCAGTTTGGACCGAACGAGCGATGGAGCCAGGGAAAGTGAGTATTTCGTGTATCCAGGCGCGTCATCCACTTTGGTCGTTAGTAGGGGTGGATTTTAATGAAATGTTTTTTTTTTCATTTTAGAACAATGTCGTTTAGTATAGAATCTCATTTTATGTTATAACAATAGGAAATGACCCATTTTTATAGGCATTTTTTATTTTTATCAATTTCTAGTAATAAGTCGTTTTTTACCCTTTTCCATAATTTGTAACGGATTTTTTACTGATTTAATAGAGTTTCATATTATTTTAATGGAACTTGCTTCAAATTATATTTAAATGCAACAAATGTTCTCCACAGAATATCTGAATAGCCTATTCGATTTCTTCGCTCAGAAATTTTAATGACAGCCATTTTGAGAATGTAATATAAGGTTCCTGTGAAGCCTATCAGCGCCATTGTCGGTTCGGCCGATTTCAGGGTAACTGAACATAAGAGATGTCCTGGTAATGAACAGTCCAACCCAAAGGTTTGCAACCTGAGTTCACTTGAACGAATGTAAGAAATCTCGATTACGTACATCAGTAACGTTTCTAACAGCTTGAGTTGTTCATCCAAACAGGTTTTGACAAGATTTTTTACGTACTTTTTCCTTGGTTTTAGGGCATCTTAAAAATATTTTAAGAGCATTTTATTGATAATTTTTGGCAATATTTTAGGTCATCAAAATCCTCCCCTACTCATAAGACACGGTAGTATAGCGAGATTTTGTTTCCCAAGAGCTGGCGGTGTTCCTCCCGCGCTGGATGGTGAGATCAGGCGCCGAACTACACGTCAGCCTGCGAAGATTCTCTTCAGGTATCTCCCCCAGTAGTGCGCCGACCCAGCAATGACCATTCCCGACATGTATGTTACTGTAGTGTAAGAAATTATGATTGTAAGTGTGTAAGGGGAGATGATAGGACAAGGAACCTAATGAAAGATCTTGCACCACGGTCTGTGACCCTTTTGCTAGAGTACTGTTTGAACATTCGCCTGGTATTATTTGGAGAAAGGACGGAAAACTACCGATCAGAGCAACCGCTTGCTAGCATTCTCCAGATGACGGCTGAATTTGACCTAGCTTTGTAGCTAATCGCCAACGTCGGAACTGAAAGCCTAGGACTTCCCGTTCAGAGTGGATGCAGAGTCAGCTGCAATGCTCTCTCTCGATTAAACTCAGCCGTTGGAGGCGGTTGGGAAAGGCAGGGGCAATGCTGATAGAGACAATAGAGTCTGCGATGGCTGTTAAGGTTCGAGATGGAGATAGACGAGGACACACCGACGTGGATGACCTAGTGAGGGCGACAAGGTGCGGGCTAGAGATAGACGAGGACAGACCTAGTGAGGGCGACGAGGTGCGGGCTAGAGATAGACGACGACAGACCTAGTGAGGGCGACGAGGTGCGGGCTAGAGATAGACGAGGACAGACCTAGTGAGGGCGACGAGGTGCGGGCTAGAGATAGACGAGGACAGACCTAGTGAGGGCGACGAGGTGCGGGCTAGAGATAGACGAGGACAGACCTAGTGAGGGCGACGAGGTGCGGGCTAGAGATAGACGAGGACAGACCGACGTGGATGAACTAGTGGGCGCGACTCTGTCAGAGAGAGGTTGAGGTTAAGCAAGTGGTGCCTGATAGAGGGGCCGGGGTTAATGGAGATGAGGACGCGAATAAGAAAATTTGCCTGCAGAACGGTCAAGCTACATAGATTTACTACAAAAACAAACCGGACAACATCGCTCATCTCCCTAATAATTTCAATTCAAATGTAAACTCAACACGTCAAGCCCTCAACTGCAACCTAGCATAATTTAATTACCAGTATTTCGGAAGCTGTATTAAAAGTTTCTCTTTTGGAAACATTCCTCAATATTTGTTCAGTTAGAGTTAGGAAGTGCTCTACGAGCGTTTCTCATCTACATTTTTGACATTCTTTGGATTTTAACAGTTTATAAATATTTAGAGTTTAATAAGTAAAATGATATACAAATTATTGTGAAATGCACTCTTTTAACATATTTTTTGTATTTTCTTTCTTCTTCTGCATACGACAAAATTGCAGTCAATTTGGTAACAAGTCACTTACTTACGTTTTATTTTTTCAACGAATTTATCTAGGTCTGCTTTTCAATAAATGATAGAAAAAAGTTCCTTATTTAATGTCGTTTGCAGTGCAAAACTTTATCCTTTGTGACTACATGGCAAATATGTTTTGCTTACTTGTCACCAAGACGGACTGATTTACTTGGATGGTAAATGGATTTACGACGCGGAATTCTAAAAATTTACATTTTTGAACACATTTGACCCATTATCTCTGCAAATACTGAAGTGATAATTTTAAATTTTTTGTAGGTCAAGTAAGTAAAAACAAATTTGTAACCAAAATGAGTACTGTAAGTTTCATGTTTCAGGGTTTTGGGATTCAGAAAGAATAATTTTAAAATGTTGACTTTTACTTCAAATATGCTACAAATTACAAAACATTTTGAAAGGTGTAAATAGGGTTATATTTCTGTAAAACATTTCCGCCAAGCTGCTCCGAAAATTTTACAGCACTTTGTTGAATAATTTATGAGATAACGAGTCAAATGTACAATCAAATTAACACAGGAGAAATATGACTTTATTTTACCCCTTGAATTCTGTAGCACTGCATCGCAATAGCCAATTTATTTATAAATTAAAAAATTATGTTTCACAACATTGGATATTCGTTTAATTCACCGATCGAAACGCTGGTAATGTGTATAATAATTACGGGGACTAGATTTGTTTTTTTAATACGTGAACTTATGCTCCTATGGTTTGATTAGTGTTTGCGGGCGCATCAGTTGCTGAGGTCATTAGTCCCGTAAACGTAGTGTGTTTTTGAGTGAGGTCCAGGTGATCTTCCTCCGCTGGATGGGGAGACTCGACGCCGACCTACACCTAGTGTGGCGGGCATTTCAGCAATCAGGTGTTTTCCACCTGCGAGGCACTGCCACAGCTGGGACAAGGTATAAGACCCCGACTGGCCTCCCTGCATGTGTAGTAGTGTACTGCGTGTAAGTGTATTTAAGTAAGCGGTGGAGATGGACTAGGGAGAGGAAGAAAAGCCAGCGCGCGGCCCGTGGCCCGTTTGATGCAGTACTGCTCCGGTATTCCCACGCACCGCGCTCGATCTTTCCTTCCTCTTCCTTGTCCTATCCTCACCTCTTACTTACACACATGCAGGCACCACACTACTGCACATGGTAGGAGATTGTTTGGGAGCTTAGAGCTTCTCCTAGCTTGAGCAGTGTCCCGCAGTTAAGACGTACCTGATAGGGGGAAGATTCCGCTAGCCGATGGTAAGTCGGCGCCGAATCTCGCCATTCAGCTAGGATGAAGATCACAGCCACCTTCTGAGATAAAATAATTACATTTACGGGACTAACGCCCTAAGCAGTTGACGTACCCGGAATCACTAATCAATAAATCACGTCAAATCGAATGATACGCCGGCTGCGGAAGTACGGGCGCTGCCACAGGCGAGGGCATGGAGAAGGGTGAGGGGGCCGCGTCCCCTCCTGAAAATTTTGAAAGGTGATCTAGTAACGTATTCAAACACGACATTTTATTCTTGTTCTCTGATAAAAAAATATACTACAGAACGTGAAAATATCTTAAATTTTTCAAAATGTTTGAAAAACTTGAAAATTACCTAGGGAGTAACGGGCAAATTCGGGACAAAAAGGAGAGAAACCTTTCAAATTCGTCCCTGAAGGGTTGCCAATTTAGAGTAAATTCCCCCTAATAAAACCTGAAACGTCGGCCGAAAAACGTTAAAAATATATACGAAATCTCATGGGAGAAACACCGCCCAAACGGAGTCTTTGTTGCAACCATTCAAAAAGTTTTACATTTCACAACTTGTATTTTAAATCGAATGCCATTTGTAAATCCAAAGTTTGATATATACAGGGGCCCAAGATCGTGTCCCTCCACCTTCCTTCCCTTCGTCTGAGGACGCATATGGCCACTGCTGACACAGCTGATTTTCCGCACCAGCTAGACTGATACGTATAGTCCTCTTATTACGCCCTCGCACAATTGGGGCTTTGGATTTCCTCTCTGATCTGTCATAAGTCTTGTGTTACAGTTGTCACCAACAAGAGAAGCATGGTGGCGCAGTCGTGTCTAGTGTCGGCTGGCATACGCAACAAGTAGGGCAGAATGTTATTTCAAACGGAATGTTGTGAATACTAATGCAGCTGTTTTCGCTAAGCTCTCCTGACCGGAAACGGCAGGTAGACGGCGTAGTGTTGTGGCAGCGGTGAGCAAAGCCAGGCACTTGAGCCCTGAGTGGCTCACCGCTAGGGCTCTCGCGTTCTGCTTGAAGGTGTTGAATGACGTCATATCGAGATGCTCGGTTCAAAATAGAAGCGCGGTTCCCTCCCCGATGACCGAATCCTCTGCTTCGCCGAGCTCCTGCCCTCCGGTTCCGAGTCATTAATGGCGAAAGCCGCGGCGGCGGCGGGGGCTGGCGAGAGGGCGAGTGGGAGGGGGCGAGGGGGGGCGGGTGCGGGAACGGGGGCTGCGGCGGCGCTCGGGGTCGTGTGCGCTGCAATTAGACCGCGGACGTGAATGAACTCTGCAGAATTAATCCGAATTGTGTTTGCGCTGGAGAGTGGCCGGGAGTGCCGCGGGCTGCATTAACCAGGGGTTCCGAAGTCAAACGAGGGCAGCGGAACGCGAGAACGACGCTTTTCATCGCAATGTTCCATCTTTTGAATCCGCGACATGCGGATCGCTTTAATGGCTTATGCAACAGAAACCTCACGCCGATGAAACTAGACAAAAGAAGATGCCTATGCAACATAATAATTCTATTAAAATAACTAAAATATCTCTAGAAATAAACGCAGAAGAAAATTTGTAATTTCTAAACCGCATTGGTTACGTATCGTTTTATCACTTACAGATTATTGTAGGAAGTATATAGCAATGTTGTTGAAAAAACGCAATTGTGCAATACACAACTGGGCAAATGAGGCACAGCACGCAAGTCTGTGCACAATGGCGTCGTAACGACGACGTGGTAACTCAGTTTGCAGAACTGCACGAGGGAAAGTGCGTACTGACACAGGGGAGAATCCAGACTATCATTTAGGGGAGTGTATCAGAGATTTTTGTTAAATAATAAATATTTGTTATTACATTTCATTTTATTTTTGTAGTGTATATGTAATTCTATACAATAATATTTTTTAATAATTATGTAATTCTAACATAAGTATCTAAATCAATTTTGTCAAATAACAACAAATAATAAACGAAAAATCTAGGCCTTCTTTTTGGTTGGGACAAGGCTCCATGCCCCCCCTCCATCCGCCACTGTACTAACACAAAGTCGAAAACTAAACAGCTTTCCTTACAACTAATTGATTCTCCAAACAAGCAGAATCGTACTGTTTATGGCAGCAAAGGTGAAGTTTCCTCTGAGAAGAGAAATACGTTTTAATGCAGAGCTAGTCGCCCCACAAGATGATGTTTCGTGTCAAAGCCAAACTCCACTTGAACAAGAGTTCCACGTTCACGGCACGACATCTCACACGTACACGTAGGAAATACACGAAAAACAGTTTCATTCCCCTAGAAATGCAAATGAGGTCATTGTCTCATCTTTTGACCTCCGGAAATGAATAAGATGTCCCTTGAAATAGCTTCAATGTCCCCTATTTTGGTTATGTAACATTACGACCCATTCGATCCCAGCACCGCCGCATATGAGGTTCAGATTACAAACTAAGTTTAAAGCGAAACTCTGTTGATGTTTATTTTGTCACACTACATTAGAGTTATGAGTCCAGGTGTGTTTGTTATGTTGATTGAAAGTCCCGTCACGTGTACATTTATCATTCTGCTCTAAAATGTTTACACAGCCATGGAAGTTCCATCTTCCATCAGGGTGTGCCGTTGCTCATGTCCCACGAGAATACAAGTTATCAAGTTTAAAGGATATGCAAATATCCTGCAAATACGGTGATATGTTCATTGAAATATTGCTTTTTATCCTGATATAAAATATAAATAAGCATGCAAACTATATAAAAAGTACTTCAGTTGAAAATGGAGTTTTAAATATCTGCATTCATTAGTGATTTGTCTCTCTGCACTAACTAGACAGCTACAGCTAATGCAGCGAACCTGGAATGATCTCTTTGTTATTTCAGAGATCTAATTATCTTTTGTAAATAGACAGGTTGAGAGTCTGTTTATAATTCCAGGAAATCCGCTGCAAGTGCACGGATCGCAAATTCAGAAGTGTTACTGTGAGCGAATGGGAGATAAAAATTATTGAAAAAAAAGTGTTGGATTACGAACTCAGTTTGTTGAATTACGAACTCACTACAGATCTGCGTCAATTAATAGACAAAATTTTACCCAAAAGAATTACCAACAAAATGCAACCCATTAATGTGTTCTAATGTAAGTGAAACTGGAGGCCCCAAATTAAAATGTAGGCAAAAATACAATAAAATGTGTCTGCAGCGCAATTATTTTTTACTCCCTTTAAAACAAGTTATTTTAGAGAAGGAAATAAACTATGGTCAGTGAATAATTCATAACTTTAACGAAAAATAACGTATCTTTATTTTAATATAGTAGAATCACTATATATGATTTGAGAAGACAGAAATCTCTTGCTGTTGTGCTCGTACTTTTGGACATATCTCTGTTTAAAGTTCTCGAAATCCAAATGCACAGGAAAGTAAATGATGACAATTCGAAATATAAAGGAATTCGTGTTACCGAATTTAGAACCGATGCCCTGTCGTCATTGGTCCGGCCGTAATTGAAAGTACGCGAGTCCTTCGTGCTCCGTGCACTAGGGCCGGTGGCAAGTATCCAGACAAGGAAGCAACAGTGATTACAGTCTATTTTTAACAACCGGTTATTTCCAATGATTTCCAATAACTTCATATTTTTTAAAATTTCAATATAATAAATGGTTCATTAAATGAGATAAGATTCCTCTACAGAAAACTTAATGCACCATGCTTTTACAGATTTATGCGTACAGTTATTTAAAAACTTAACAATTCGGTCTGAAGGTTACAAAACTTAACACAAAACTAGTTGATTCTGTGAATATTCTGTACTTCTCTTTTTTGACGCGTGTGTCTGCAGACGTGTGGTGTCCAAGGCGTAGCCAAGGCTTCACAAAATAAGTATCGTCACAATCAGCAAGAGGATCAAATCACGATAGATCGTCCCAACCAGAAATATGTTATTTAGAGCTACAATAATTTAAACAACTTGTGATAAATTTCAACTGGTTCTGGGTATTACAAAAGTATCAACAACAGTATCTGTGAAAGATAAGTTTTACCAACGGGTTAACGTGGAACTGTGCGAACCGGCTAAATGACAGCACTGGGAATCAGGGCCTTCATGAGAAAGCTTAGAATTCGGCCTAAGGAAAAACATAGGTATTTAACAATCACAAATTTCATTGAACTATAAAACCTATTTTTCATTAATTTTTGTTAGCATCAAAAACACATATCTGATATGTCATATGAGAGAGAAGTTCAATCTTCACATCACGTCTCCGCCTTTAAACGAAAATGATTCAAATTTCATTGGTCACTCAAGCATCTTTGATCTTACGAGAAGAGACTGGTTGGGCAAGATGGCAAAAGAGCGAAAGAAAGTAAATAAATAAGATTCTGATAAAAATGTTTCCAAAGGTTCCTCTCCCTACTACACAACTGTAAGGTAAATTCTTGATTACACCATTTGTTAATTTTCTTAGCGTATTTCTGATTTAATTTTTAGAAATAAACGTCGTTCATAAAACGTTTTTTCACCAATTTTGAGTCTAAATTCACATTTTATAAAATTATTTTCGAAAATCATAAATTTTTTGAAAAATATTGAAACATTTTGACAGAATGTTTTTACACTTTTCTTGCGTTCCATCACAGTTACCTAATGTGTAGCTCTATGAAATCGAGGCGTCTATTTCCTCGGCATGGCGTGACCCAGCAGGTCCTGTTGAGCGCGAGCTTACGGCACGTGCATGATATTTGACTGCTCTGATCTGCATCGTTTTCATTGATGGATCTGAGCAATGCAACATGACGAACTTTTCTTGGAGCTTCGAAGGAACTTTGCAGCAAGCCTTTGCGGAACTGTAGATCTCTGCGAAGCACGAAAGACTTATGCTCAAAAGGACCCGATCCTGGAGAAAATTTTGCAAGTTTTTTTTCTCAACGGTTCTGTACGTTTTTTTGGAGGTGCTGAATTAGAGTTGTTTGTTTGACTCTCAAAATACGTCGATTTTGCAGAGAAAATTGCAAAAAAAACCTAAAATCTTCGCATTTTTCGGTTTTCACTTGTATATAAAAAATTGTCCGCTTTATTGAAACAGCCGCTATTTACAAAATTAAAGTTGACAAAACTTCAACAAAATTCATATATTAACTTTAATTTTGTAAAGAATTGTTTAGGTTAGAGCGTGCTGAAAATGGTAACATTTGGCCCTCTGAGCAAAACGGGAAAACAATTATCTCCTATATCGCGGCATAGCCCTAGTTCCAATGTATCATGCTTGAAAACAACTCTTATTTTACAAATATTTGCCATTGCTAATTCTTCAAAAATCACATAATTAGTAGGGACGTTTTTACTCGATCTAAATACCGGTAAAATCCAGCCGCATGTAAACAAAATGTGAGGGAAAAAAGAAAACATACATTCTGTACAATAAATCTGTACTGATGAAACCCACAGTTTTCGGGCATAACTGGGAAAAACTGAAAAAAGGGGTATTTTTTCTTTTCTTGTTGTTGTTGTTGTTGTAATTTTCTTTTTCAAACCGACCTTCTTCCATGTGGCAAACATAAAATTCGAATTCTTCATCTCAAAAAAAAAAAAAAAGCATACAGAAAACGTTGAGAAAGATTTTTATGGCTGTGTCAGATATCTAGTGACTTCGCTAAAAATAAATACAAGCTATGAAATTATCTTCAAATTTTTCGGAGCTGTAGAACTGAATTCTTGTGCTAGTTGGACCCGGGTCTCCTCCGTTTCATGCATTCCACCGCCAACAGGTAACACTTGTCTCCCCCTATCTGTGGCTGCGCGGGCATCACCTTGGCTGACGCGCCCGCCGCCGCCGCCGCCACCACCACCACCGCCGCCTCCGCCGCCTCCGCCGCCTCCGCCGCCTCCGCCGCCTCCGCCGCCTCCGCCGCCTCCGCCGCCTCCGCCGCCTCCGCCGCCTCCGCCGCCTCCGCCGCCTCCGCCGCCTCCGCCGCCTCCGCCGCCTCCGCCGCCTCCGCCGCCTCCGCCGCCTCCGCCGCCTCCGCCGCCTCCGCCGCCTCCGCCGCCTCCGCCGCCTCCGCCGCGGCCTCCGCCGCCTCCGCCGCCTCCGCCGCCTCCGCCGCCTCCGCCGCCTCCGCCGCCTCCGCCGCCGCCTCCGCCGCCTCCGCCGCCTCCTCCGCCGCTTCCGCCGCCGCCTCCGCCGCCTCCTCCGCCGCCTCCGCCGCCGCCGCCGCCGCCTCCGCCGCCGCCTCCGCCGCCTCCGCCGCCTCCGCCGCCTCCGCACCCTCCGCCGCCTCCGCACCCTCCGCCGCCTCCACTGCGGCCGCCGCCACCGCCGCCGCCGGCGCCATCCCCGCCCGGGGCTCTCCCGCGCGCGCTATCTGCGACTGCCAGCTCCCGCCGGGTCGATACTCGGCTGCATCGCCCCGCCCGCCCCGCCCCCAGCCACCGCCAGCAGCCGCCGCCGCCGCCGCCGCCGCACGCGCCAGAAAGCATCGGATCGCGATGTGAGCGGCACAGATCATTACCGCCAGCCGGCGCGTAAATAACTTACTTCCCATTGCCGACGAAAATTGATGGGAGCGGGTGGAGGCGGGGCCGGTGGCGGCGGCGGCGGCGGCGGCAGCGCGCGTGTGTTTTAAAGCAAAGCGCCAGCTGCCACTCGCCGCGGGACAATCAACAAGACTCGCGCCACAACACAAACATGCCTTGTGATTTCGACTCGCGTCTGGAGACGAGATCTCAAGTATATTCGCACGGGTGGAATACAACGGATTCAGGGCGCGCTACGTGTCTGTTCAATCTGCAGCGAGAATGCACTCGCACGGCACTTCGAAATATGAATATTATTTTGTTGTACATTTTTGTTAGTCTGGATCATCCTCGATTTTAGGCAACAGTAATTCAAGAAACTGGATACAAGTATTTATTTTTTTTATAGTAGCTACAATGAGACGGCTTATAACGTTTAATAACTTTTCTGTAGAGGGGCACTTTCGGTAGAGAAACAATGCGTAGGCGGGATCAGCTCGGAATGAGTGAAAAAAATAAGTGATTATTATTTTTGTTGAAGGTCGCATTAATTACGAGATAATTAGCGTCCACTATTGATTAACATTGGGGGTATCTGTATACTAAATGAAGAAATATCGTGATGATGAGGGGTGAAAGGACGAACGCAAATACCATGCCCGAGGCGGGACCCGAACCCGTGATCCTTCGGTCTGAGATCACCACGGCCCTACTTATTTAGCGATCTCGGTCACCAGGATTGGCATCTATTATTTATTTAACCCTCGTACCATATCTGGGGTCTTTTTGGACTCAACGATCATTAATTTGTTAATATTTTCCTGAATATTAGCAGGACCAATTCTGTCTTCTAGATATGCCTTTGGGCATTTATTAACCAGGTTCTAACCCAATTTCACATATTTTCCAAATTTGATTAGAGAATTATTATTTTTTTCATTACATGGCACCGGCTTGAGCTAAGATATAGTCTTTAATTTTCTCATTCTCATTTCAAATATATTGTCACGAACTTCAAAAAATGTGCTTGATACCTTCAATTTTATCTCACATTTGATTTATCTTGAAATAACTTTCACGAACTTCAATATTTCTCCATCATTATGAATCAACAATGGACGCTATGCACGGTGGAGTTTATTTGTTTTATGAAACATTTAATATGAATACATTTTGTTAGTTTATGTTGTTGAAAATAACTTAGAAACTGTGTTTTTAGATAAAATTAATTGTTTACACCGGTATGTTGCCGTACACATTCCGGTTTACCACCTTCAATTGTCAGTAAACTTGGTGTCACGTTAAGTCCTATTATTATCCGGAACTGTTTTGAACCTTTGCTTAGACTACTCGTATTCTCTTCTCTACTTACCTTTACTTCTCTCCCGGCGGCTGACTCTCTTGGCTGAGAAGAGGACGGGTCGTGCTTACTCAAAGGAACGGCCAGAGGGACGTTTGGTTGAGAGAAACCAGATAACTTTACTCTATGCTAGTTTATTGTTTCTAGATCATCATCATCTATCTTTGGATATTACACTAACCTTTGGACATTAATTACGCTTTTCCCTAAGACTTGTACGTGAGGAACTCAGTTCTGCTCGTATGCGCGTATACTTACCATACCGATAGCCATGGCTCTTGCCTAGCGCTCGCACGTCGTCTCTCGTTGATGGCCCCCTCTCAAGTGACCAATCTTTTCCCGTCTGCTTTCCACCTCGCCCTTTTCTCCCCAATCAGCATTTCGCCCCACTACCCGCCCCGCGCAGGCCACCGCCCGGCCGAGGTGCGAGGCGTGGCGGGGTGCGGGGTGTCAAAGCTGAGTTAGTGCTGACTGCGTGTGTGGTATTTTCCACACCCGAGGGTGCTGTGAGATGGGCTCTGGGGTGCGGGCGCGGGGCTCTCCGCTAACTTGGCTTGACGAGAAGTGCAGGAAGTTTCCATCGGCCGAGCGGTGCGTTCTCGGAATGCCCGCAGTGCAATGTAATTCCAACTCCATCCCCGTATCCGTGACATTGAAGTCCAAGAAGACGCCAGGTATAGTACTTGAAATAAACAAGCAGATATGGCACGAGGGTTGACATACTGTGTTTAAAAAACGGTTACGTATGGGACGGAGTGCATTCAGTGCACTTTTCTTGAGCTCTGAAGCCAAACCTTTGACCTTATACTCTTCAGTCATACCTTCGGCGTTAAGATGAAATATATGCATCTTCCGAGTTTCGTTGACAGTCCAAGAGAACAATAAAGAGGTTAGTAACTAATGAGAGCGATCAACCGAATGAGCAGAACATTAGTTTTGCATGAGATGAAGTAATGAGAGTTTCGAAAATGGTGAGGCACGAAGAAGACACATTTTATACCACTGCAAATCTATTCCGAAACCATTTGTTAGATAGATGCTCTTACCGACTGAGCTATAAACATTTTACATTGCACGATGCTTTAACGATCTTATATGGGATCAGCAATAGGTTTTATAGTTCAAATTGAATCAGAATAATGACGACGGTGATATTGAAGGAAATGGGATTCATGTGTTATTGGCAAACAAAAGGTTCAGACGTGGGTTTTCTTAAGAAAATGAGAGATGCTTGTTGGATCGCTGTGACGACGAAAGTTTAACACTCAATCGACGCTATTGAGATAAGCAGACGCGGAATGGACAACGGAATATTATAATTTTTAATGAATCACCTATAGTTTGTAGGCAATGGAAGAGAGTGAGGTAAAGGTACAAATAAATGAATGTAGGGTACAAGTAAAAAAATAAATTACTGTTAGATAGAGACGGCAATGAGGCGTCAAAAACAATGGGGCGATGAGGTGAGTGTGCATTCCTAATTTATCTTCCTGAATGTTAAATACCTTAGTTTCCAAATGAGTCAAATCTTCTTCCAATTAACTACTCGTAAATACTATATTTTTATGGGAATGATTTACTGCAATGTAAAATCATACATTTAGTATTTCATGCTGTCATAATGAAAATAATTCATCGAGATGTAGCGTATGATAGATGCTACAAAGTATTGTTCATCGTATTTCGTATAAAATATTTGTTTGGTAAAGTACAGACGTGTTGTCAGAGCTGTTTTATGTATTCTTTTTTATGTAGCTTTATAATTAATTTAGAGGTATTTGAGTTGCAATACACATCGCGTGCTCACAGATTTTGTTTAGAGAGCTCTAGTTAATACCGGGTGCCAATATGTTCAGCCACCAAACTTGCGCTCTCCAGCAGATAAATTGAAAGTCAAGCGATAATGCAATGGAATGAAGCAAATATTTCTATCTTTTCATTTCATTCCTGCAACATAAATTAATTTAAACGATGTTAATATCAGAACTAATTTCACTGTAATTATTTTTAGTGAAAAACAAAATTATCCTTTCAATTTAATACACTTTTATCGATTTGTTTTTATTTTTATTTTAGCCGTTAGGATACCATTAAGGGCGAAGGCCTCCTTTACAGGGAATTTGAAGTTTTTGGCATACATTATTATTATTATTATTATTATTATTATTATTATTATTATTATTATTATTATTTGTGTGAGAAAATCATAAGAACATAAATATTTATTATGTTTTGGCTTATATTATTGACAGTCACATAGTTATTTAGCTCTAATATTCCAAGGTTGAAAATGTTATGACTCGGGACTTCTAAGTGTGAACAATGTAATGTTATAGAGAGTTTAAATAGTTTATATTATTTTATTTATAATGTTATATACTCTTCTTCATGGCCAATATTATGCTCCTACAGTATTTCTTTATCCCCTACGTGGTAATTTTGTTTGTCTACTCTCCTGGGCAATCCGGACAGTGGCACAGCAAATTATTGATCATGACGTAACCTAACACGTCATGCGGTCTTCTCAGCGTGTCACCGGCAGATTCCATTTCGATAATTCTTGTGTAAGTCCAATAATTTTCAGGCAGACTCAACAGTAATATATTTTTTATTTATATATTACTGTTGAGTCTGCCTGAAAATTATTGGACTTACATAAGAATTATCATCATTAAAAAGGCAGTCTTTCACTAATCAAATTAATATTACTCTCTACAAAGAAGATTCCATTTCGAGTGCCGCCGGTGGAAGATTTTTGCCACAAGCTACCTAGCTGGCTCGAATTCACCTGCTGTCTGGAGGAGAATTCTAGCGGCGGCTGCTTTGACTGGTAGTTTGAAACGTTTAAAAATTTGCGCAAGTCCCATTTTTGTGGAACTATATTTTCGAACAAATAAACATTGCCAAAGTACAATATGCTTGGTAGATTTTTTCTTAAATAAAATGTTTTGAAAAAGCAAATCGTGTAATTTTTGCCTGAAGTAAATGTAGTTTTCAAAAATCCTTAAAATCGGCTCTAAAAATTATATTTATTTTTGCAAGAGAGAGAGACTTATTATAGAGCAAATGGCACTTTAACAATGGTGTAGATCTTAACTTTCTGAAATATCTCTGTATATTCAAATAAAAACAACATTATAAAACTACAAGAATGATGATGGAGATTTTTTCCTTGTGACGGTAAAATTCGTTTTTTAAACTAGATCTTCACATATTGTAATTGAAATTCTCTTAAATTTGAAAATGGAAATTCAAATGCTCAACATTTTTTATAGTATCGGGAAGGTTGAATACATATCTTGGGCTGGTGGGTAGGGTGCCGAGAATGGCTTGTTAATATCCAAGGATCTGAGTTAGAATCCCAGGGCGGAGAAAAATTGTCTCTGGGTAGAAACCAGTTTGAACGTTTGTGTACTATTATTATATTGCGTAGTCATTACAAATAATGCAAGATATTATGTGCTCTTATTTCGCAATATGATGAACTACAGCCACTTTTAGAGGTGAACATCAGACACAATGATCTCAGTTAATTGAACTATTTAACTTGTTAAATAACAGCTCGAATTTCTTAGTTCCTTGCGGTTTCACTAAGCATCATGATTCGACAACTTCGATGTTCATCAAAACGTAATTAGGAATTCATAGAGCGAGTATGACTGTCAAGACTTCGCTGTTATTGATCTGATTTGATCGACTAAGGTTTCATATTTTAGATTTCTTCATATTTTTCATAATTCATTCCGTTTGTAGATTTTAGAGAAGATATGATAATATATCTGTTTCAACGGCTTATTTCAATGCATTCACTTGGTTTCGTAGTATGCAAATATTGTGTTTCTCTCCAATGATTTTGAAGCAAACCACAAAACTAAAAGTTCATAGGACATGGAGATGGAAAAGCTTTAGCTCTAGTAATCCCGGATCCATTGATGCATAATCACAAACAACAGCCAACGAATAAACTAGTGAAATTTGAGGGTTTTGTTATTTCTCAATTCCGAATAAATCGGTAGCTCATTTTCAATATCCACTGGTTTATTGCAGATCTGAAATACATTCAGACCAACCTGCTATTTTAACAACGATCAAATAGATATTTTCCATTTATCAGGAATAAATATAAAAGATAATTTTCCTATCTGTGGATATATTTAAATTTTAAAAGAATATAAAACACATGAATGTGATATCACTCCCAATGTTGCATTTGATCCATTAATTAACTCGTTATTAGTGAAATCATTGCAATTTGAGGGAAAAACATGCTTTCATTTTTGTTTGAGCGAATACAAAGGTTTATCGTAATTATGTGTGAGGAATGTGAAAATGGCGTAACATGTATTCAAAGATATTTTCATTAGATTAGATCGTATTTATTGCATGAAATTACGTTTAAATTCCTGGCGTTTCGTTCCTCTATTACACATTTTTAGTATTGCAAATATTCGCATATGTACAGTACACATTATTTGATGTTCACATTTACACACCAATCACCTTACGCATAACTTCATGAGTAGCATGGTGTGGTAAAGAAGAAGCGAACCTGGAGGTGGGATGAGTTAGTGAATGTTTGTGTCGATTAGTCCCTGTCAGATTGTTTAGGTCGCCAGGAAAAACTGCAGAATGGTGAAATAGATGGTGGCGGAAGTGGTGAGGATTTCATGAACGAATATATTTAGTCATTGATGGCACTTGACGAGAACATCAATATGCACACAGCACGTCAATGCGGGAGTAAATGACTCGCGAACGTTGCTGTAGCGTAATATGATTATTGCCTCGAATGTCTTGGCTTGTTTGATCACCTGAGACGGAGCCGCTGATCAAAATTCTGGCCCCCCTCTCACCTTCACACCTCCCTCTTCGTCACCCCCACGCCCAGCCCACTCCCCTTCCTCACACCCCACTCCCACCCACACTCCCACTCCACTCACCATATCCCACCCCACTCCCACCCCCTCACTCCAACCCTCACTACCACTCTAACCCCCTCCAACCGCACTCTTATCCACTCCCATCCCGATCCCTCCCCACTCCTACCCCACTCCCACCCTCATTTCCAACCCCAACTCCAACCCCACTCCCACCCTCCACTCCCAACCCCACTCCCATCCCCACTCCCATCCCCACTCCCACCCCCCACTCCCACCCTACTCCTACCCCACTTCCAACCACAATCGCATCCCCACTCCCACCTCTACTCCCCACCCCCACCACCCACTCCCACCCTTAATGCGATGAGGGTCGCGACGCAAACCCGCTCTCGAGCGATTGAGGCAGATCGCCCGCACGCGCGGTTGCGAAACGAGCGAAGCTGCTTCGAAGGCAGGAGGAGGGTGGGGGCGGGGGAGGGGGAGCGTGCGAGGAAATTGAGCCAATGACGTCGCATCGCGCTCACGTCACGGGCGCGGGTCGCATCAGACATTCAGATTTTTCTTTCATTTCCTCTACAAAGCGATTTGTCCGGGACGCTGCATTTCCTGGCAGGAAACGGAAATAAAACTCCGCGAGAGAGCCCTCCCTCCATTTTCTGTAAGAGAGGGGGCTGACACGAACTCCGCCGGTGCAATTGTGCTACAACATCGCTGGAGTGACACGAAAACACGGCAATCGTCATCGCGAAACGTTGCAGAAGGCCTAGTGCGGTGGAGGGGGAATCGACTCGGGAAGGAGGAAAGCGAAATGGAGTGGAAGGAGAAAAGGAGATGAGAAAATTGGAAAACAATGAGAGAAAGGGCTGGTAAGAAGAAACGGGAAAAAGAGAGAAGTTCGCAGGGAGGGAGAAACTGAAGAGAGCAGGAGGTAAGCAATAAAAGGAAAGGGGAAGGAGAGTGGAACAAAACACCAAGAAAAGGAAAGAAGGAGATGAAGTGGACGATTGAGTTGTAAATGGCAGAAATTAGGAAGAAAAAATGGAGGAAATCGGGGCAGACGTTGACAGCGTAGAAGAGAAGAGAGATGAATATAAAAGAAGACAGAGGAAAAAGGGGGACAGAAGGAGACAATAGGAAACACAAGAAACCCAATGGTGGAACGACGTACGAAAAGGAGTCACTTTCTTTTCCAGGGACGTAAATATTTATCTTGAATGTCTGCAATTTAAAAGGTAAATTCTTGGGACCAAAATAATTTCTGCACGTCAACTGGAAAGCATTCATTAGCGAATACTTTCGTTTTCCTTGAGCGAAGTGCGCCTTTTCTTCTTTGGTTGCGAGCGGCGCCACATTCATCGTTTGCGAATGTTGCTGCTCGCTCGATTGCGCCGGCGGCGGCCAATTACGCGCAGCGTCCTCCGACCAGCGCGGCGGCGCCGAGGGGCCAAATCGCCTGACTTGGCGGCCGTCCCGCCGCGCCCTCCACGCCCGGAGCCCGGCAGCGCTCAGCCCTTGAGAATGCGCAGGCTTTTGTTTAGGGAAATGAAAACAAAGACGAGAGGACTCGTTGACCACGCTGTAAATGCTTACCAGAAAAACTCCTCTCCCGAAATGTCCAGGTAAATTGTTTTCTTACTTTCGTTTGCAATAATTCATTCATTCATTTATTCTTTCATTCATTCATTTATTCTTTCATTCATTCATTTATTCTTTCATTCATTCATTCTTTCATCCATTTATTCTTTCATCCATTTATTCTTTCATTCATTTATTCTTTCATTCATTTATTCATTCATTCATTCGGTAAGTTTTTCATTCTCTCATACATTCATTCTTTCTGTTATTGTCTTTTCTTTTTTCTTTCTCTTTCTCTTTCCTTTGCTACTTCCTCCCTCTCTTTTCCTCTCATCTTTATATTTTTCCTTCTCTTTTGTTCTTTTTCCCTTTCGGACTTTATCTCTCTTTCTGTCTCTATCTCCTATCTTTACCACCGTCCGGTCTCGTATCTAGGTAGTGCTTTCCAGCCTGACGAACAAGTCGTGCACTCGCAACAACTGCATATGCTAAGGCACACCGAACCAGCCTAATCCTGGCTTCGAAGAAATGTTATGTTTTTCTTTTCTGTAAATAACTGCAAAAATAATCTTTTCGTGGTACATTGTTCCCGCCTGTTCATTAAATGGTAATAGTCACACTTCTGCCTAATAACGTTTTATTATTTTGGCTGGTCACGTTTTTGAATTACAATTTAGACAAATTTTGTTTTGGTAAAAATATTCTCGCCTTTAGATATATACGCAGTTTTTCTAAAATATTGATCACTTCTGAGGTAACACAGCATTGCCAGGTATATTTTTACCACAATCACCTATTGAACTCGAAAAGGAACTAATTTTGTCTGTATTACAAAATAGATGTACATCTATTTTGTTTATTCACATCCTCTGCATCCTAAACCTAACTACTCCCTGCATTGCCCCGCTCTGCCACTCCCGTCTTCCATCATTACCGTTCTCCACCTTCGCTGGTCCTTCCCCTGTCCTTTCCTTCCCTTTCCCACCCTTTCTTCCCCTTCCTCTCCCCTTCCTCTTCTCCTTCCCCTTGCCACGCTGCCCTTCTCTCCCTACCCTTCCCTTTCCTACCCTCACTTCCCTTTATTGTCGTCTTGAAAAGTCAAATGATCAGGAGCGATGTTGGCGATCTCGACCAAATCAACATCTAAGCAAGCAGGAACCTCAAAAGTTGCTTGTGTGCTTGGTTTTGGATGTCGATGTACTTGAAGAAATAAAACTTCCGAATTGGTACAAAGAATCAAAACAATCCAGAGTGTTTGGCGTCATACGCTCGGCAATGGTAGCTTAAGTTTAAAGCTATTCTTTGTGTCGTTACGATAGCTTTTGTCCACTAAGCACTATTCAAAGAATTTTACATCTGATTGCTTTCATGATTATTGGTATTCTTCACTTTTATCGCTGGATGAACGTTTTAATTGATGTAGCAATTTCTCCTTGAAATATTTCCGATCCTTACAAGCATGTCAAAGTTACTCTTAAATTCTTATTTTCTTTTCTATCTGTAGATTTAACAACTTAGTCGAAAATATTTTGCCTTTGATTTAAAGACAGAAAATTATTTTTAGGATAGCTATTTTACATAATGTGATTACAATGTAGTGAAGTATGTGATGCATAATGTTTCGGAAACGATTATTTCCATCTTCAGGCTGGAGTTAAAATGTCAAATGATGGTGTAGCGGTTAGCGTAACGGACTGCTGTACCCAAGTTCGCGGGTTCGAACTCGATCGAAGCCGTGAATTTTTAAGGGCGAAGAAATCCTTCGTACGCCTTCCTTCGGAGGGGAAATAAAGCCGGCTGTCCCATGTTAGTAGATTTACTTGCATGTAAAAGATCAAGCCTAAATGAAGCCTCTGAGCAAAATTCAAATCGCCTGTTTCGTCGCCCGAGATAATACCTTGTTTCTCCGCTAGTTGGTGAAAGGAGTGTAGAGAAATTTGTGTGGTCAGATGAAAGAGCAGGCCTCACGGCCTGAGTCTCGCCACGTAAAGTAAGGCATCAATTCAATTCAATTCAAAACAAATAAATGCAATATTTTACTGCAAATAAATGCAGTCTCGACCTCTTCCGTTTTGATGTAAGGGTTTGTTACATGTTGAGGAGTCCAAATAAGTTAGTAGAATATTAATATACTCCTGTACAATTGTTAATACTTAGTATTAAGTTCTTATTTTCTTTTCTGTCTGTAGATTTAATAACTTTGTCGAACTGTATTGGGTCTTTAATTTGTAGAGAGAAAATTATTTTTTGGATATAAGTTTTACATAATATGATTACAAAGTACTGAAATATATGATGCATAATAGCGGAACGGAAGAGGTGAAGACTTTCTAAAATATTGTATTTATTTGTTTTGACATTTTTAACTCCAGCACGAAGATGGAAATAATAATTTTCAAAACGTTGCTATTATTTATAACATATTTTAGTACATAGTAATCATAATACGTAAAACAGCTTCCCTAAACATTAAAGATCAAATACAGTTTGACAAACTTATTAAAAAATAACTCAAAGTTCTGAATGCTGAATTAAGAAATTAAGTGATAAAATCTGCATATTTATCGCTAGTTTAGAACACAAAGATGACATTTGTGTCGAGTATTTGTCCGCATCTTTTTCTGTCAATAGACTGAATAATAATTTGAAACAACGTATATTAATACATAAAATAGAAATTATCTGGAAACCGACCGGTTTCAATTAAATTCGGACGCTAACATAATCAGGTATTCTTGCCTGAAGGTTTTTTTATTAAAAATGTATAATGGAAATAACACTAAGCCATGTCTCATTGATTTCATTGGAAAATATCGGTACTGCTCTAAACAATATACGATAATGGATTAAAATCCTTGTATGTAGTTTTTGCCAGCAAGTTTACAAATTTATAATTAGAATGTATCTATATGGTTATGCATAAATGCGTGCTTACACGCACGTAAATGGTAAATGCAATTTCGCCGTCGATCATGTCGAAGTGAATGAACTCCGTTTTGGCTCCAGCCAACGAAGAGCTGGAACAAAGTGTAATCCACTGGTTATATTGACGTAACCCGAGAGGATGTTCAATAACGATAACATAGCCGAATTAATTTCACGTGCAATTTACCGTTACAATTATATGGTTAATTTTGAAGCTTGAAGTGGTCGATTAAATTCGAGGTAATGATAGACAATTACAGACCTTTAATTTGGATAATTACGTTCAGTGTTGTAATTAAATTCGTAGTATCAAAAATATATCCTGAAATAGTTTATTTGAATGAAATATTTCGTCCTTCCTGCAGGGAGTGGTGGTATCTCTCTTGAAATATGCCTGAAATTATTTGTAGCAAATTGTAAAAATATCAAAGCAAATATACATTTGTATTTTGTTACAAAATTATTAATACGATTTTTGTTTGTGAAAGGCTACCAAATAAATCATAAAATTTCATTTTAATATTTACACAATTTACGTAGTATTGGGTGTTTATTTTGCATACGGCAAATACTTATTTTATAATCTTGTGGTAAGTAACATATTTACTTCATAATTATGAAAATAGACATTTTGTTACATATTGTTGCGTTGACCCAGCACGTTTACATCAACTGTTAAATATTTGTTTATCCACTTTGGTTAAGTAAAGTCAAACATTATGCCATTATAATCACTTTTGTAACTAAGCACTATACCCCTCTAATATGGTACTGTACTTCATTAAGACACTAGGCCGATAAAGTAATGGCGTACTTTGCCACTCTTCTTTTGACAATATTTTGATTTCTTTGTTTTGTATCCTTCACTTTTACTCTTTAAAACGCTAATAACTGTGTAAACTTATTGATATCAATATTGTCATTAAGTAATATTGTACTTTTTAACATAGAGTAGTGGATTCAAAGACTACTTGGTTTCTCCTTCTCTGACCCGCCAGAAAAGCAAGCAATCAATTTTTTTCGATATTGATAAACTACTTTTCTTCTCACACCAATCTTTAGAAATTAAATTCTTACACTCCTATTTCTTTCTTGATTTGTTGGATAACAATATTTCTATACGAGCATTTGCTGCTATTTCTATTTCGAATCAGAACTATATTAATTCATGTGAAAAATATACACCAGGTGTGTGTCAATCGTTCTCCTTGTGAGAGCAGTGTCGCCACTTGTATAGAGGAAAACAAAAGTGAATACTAAATGAAGGTGTAGGTCGAAGTTTCAAATTAAATATAACAAATCTTTACAAAGTGGATAAACCGTTGTACGATATTCGTGTGGTAACAACTGATAACAATACTCAATTGGTTACAAAACTCGGCCTAACGGCCGCGATGGCCAATTTTCCAATCTCGTATTGTAATCAGATGCTTTACGACACTTATATCGTAAATAACTATTATATTGTTTGTAATTGTAAAGAATTTAACGTAATCGTTGAAATACACGAAGAAATATTAGCACACACGACGTACTCGCATATGCGCGCTGGTGTGCTCCACAGCGTGTTCATAAATGCTAACTGCGTTTGTAGGCGGTTAGCGAGAATTGACGGAAAGCAGAGAGCTTAAAAGAATTTGCGTTTCGGGCTGGCGTCTGTGGCATTTGGAAATGGCGGCGCTCGTGTTGGAAGTAAACGCATTTACTACTTTGGGTTATGAAGCGCCCGATGACCTCGTAGTATATCGCATTAGAGCTCTGCCTCTCCGCCCTGCACCGCCCTCCCCCCCCCCCCGGGCGCGACCTTTCCCGTCCATCCCGTGCTCCCTCTCACGCTCAGTTCCAGCCTGCTGCGGCTTGCCTTTCGCAGCCTCGCTTTATTTCTCTTCGCCCTCAGCCATTTCCCCTTTCAGGGGTCTGTATTTGCAGCCCTTCCCGTATTTTCCTCATCTTTTCATAAGGTTTCGGTATTTTTCGTTCTTCCGTGCCCTCTCCCGCTCTTCGTTTCCATTTTCTGCCATTTTCCCGCTCTTCTTTCCCATTTTCATTTACCAAATTTGCCTTTTTCTCCTGTCGCGTTCCCCTCGGCTTTCCTTCGCGCGATTCCCCTCAACTCCTCTCCTCCTCGCCCCGCTTCGTTCTTAACGCATCTCCTCGCTTTGCACTCTCGTTTCCGCTCCCCCGCCGCATCGCGCCCCTCGGTTCCGTCCCATCCCGTCTGGTCTCAGCCCGTTCCGTCCTTAGGCGCAGCGCCACCTTGGTGCCATCGCTCGCCCGCCCGACAGGCGGACGGGCGAATGGACGGACGGGCGAATGGACGGACGGGCGAATGGACGGACGGGCGAATGGACGGACGGGCGAATGGACGGACGGGCGAATGGACGGACGGGCGAATGGACGGACGGGCGAATGGACGGACGGGCGAATGGACGGACGGGCGAATGGACGGACGGGCGAATGGACGGACGGGCGAATGGACGGACGGGCGAATGGACGGACGGGCGAATGGACGGACGGGCGAATGGACGGACGGGCGAATGGACGGACGGGCGAATGGACGGACGGGCGAATGGACGGACGGGCGAATGGACGGACGGGCGAATGGACGGACGGGCGAATGGACGGACGGGCGAATGGACGGACGGGCGAATGGACGGACGGGCGAATGGACGGACGGGCGAATGGACGGACGGGCGAATGGACGGACGGGCGAATGGACGGACGGGCGAATGGACGGACGGGCGAATGGACGGACGGGCGAATGGACGGACGGGCGAATGGACGGACGGGCGAATGGACGGACGGGCGAATGGACGGACGGGCGAATGGACGGACGGACGGGCGAATGGACGGACGGGCGGACGTGATGCGGCGCGGAGTGGAGTTCCGCGGCCGTCGCTGCCCCGGGGCCGACTGTAAACGCCGCCCGTAAAGCGGAGGCGCGCGCCCGTTATCGGCCCTTGCGGCGGCGACGCGCTTCCGACGACCGGCGCGGCCGCGGGGACAGCGCACCCGGCGGGACAGCGACCAGGGCCTTGGCCATGGGAAACTTTCTCAGCAACAGGGTATAAAATAATCATGGCATCGCGAAACGACGCTGGTGGATTTTTGAAATTAGCAAAATGCCTGTGTCAAATTCAGGCGCTGTCGGTGGAAGAATTCTAGCGATTAGCTGCTCTGTTACGTTTCTTTCCACAGTTTCTCCGAACAATACTAGGGGAATGCTGGAGAAATTCCCTTACAAACCGCTCACGGACCGTCCTTTATTCCTCCACTTTATTTTACCACTCTCCCCTTCCACGCACTCACTTGTATGCTCTATCTCACACATTTGTCGGGAGAGCAGCAGGAAGCATTGAGCTTGTCCGGACTGAAACGCTGCTCTGCTGAAGAAGATACCTGGACGGGGAAATCCTTCGCGTGCATAGTGTAGGTCGGCGCTGGATCTCCATATCAAAAGGAGGAACAAAGGCACTTCCAGTAATAAAAAATATTCACCACCAATCGGGACGAATGACCGTAGCTGTTGACATGCCAGAATACAATCGATTTATCAATAATAAACAAAATCATTGTGGTTTCAAAAAGCGTTGCAGATGTATACACTTTCGGTGAAAATAAATTACAATACAATGCGAAGAAATGTTCAGGTAAATTAATGCATAAAAATGCGGAGGCCGAGAACTTAATAGGAGCTGATAGAGAAGGAACAATTAAGATTTTACCTACAAATAAAACGCCACCTATAAACTTTGAGCTGCATTTTCACAGAATTAAAATGTGCTTCTTTGGAGTCTGGCCTCTAAATTATTCGTTTCAAAGTGGCAGTAAATGGTTTAATATCCTTTCACTCGTAAATGTCCGTAACAACAACATGCCTTGGGCATGGTCGTTTGCGCCTTGTCTCTCGTGTATGCGTTGTCGTGGTGGACCTCAATTTCCGCTCACGTCAAATCTGAGGAACCCGCAAGTGTCTAGTATATGGTTGAATATTCGTCCCATTGAGATGTAAAGGGTCTGATTTTCGGCAGGATAAATGTCCAAGAAGTAGAGAATAATATCTAAAATTAATGAACTCAAAATAATGAAGAAGTCTATCATATTTTATATGAGCACAGTTGTGTCTGGATATACTGAACTCGGATATTGTGAACAAAGGCATTGGTCCCAATCCATATTCCTTACAAATAAACATTGGATTCGGTTATAGTAAACTCTCCACTATGTAGACTATAGTAAACATGGGAAATACTCGTACAATTTCCAAAAAAAGTACTTCAGTTCAGAAAATCGAATTCCAAAAGCAGAAAAACGAATTCCAAGAGGAGGGTATGCGAGTTACTTTTGCAGCATTTACGACGATCGGAAGGGACTCAGGAATCCTACTACCGATGAAATTGTTTCAGCTCATCAATTTCAATTCTGTCGAGTGTGAAGTCTTAACGGTCGCGGTCTGCGGGATGAAAACAAGTGAAGCCTTCTAGCCAGAACATCGTAAATGCTGTGAAAGGGGCTTCCAAAACAAATGAAAACATGCGTAATGACAGGAGTCAAGTAATGAAAAGTGTTCCAACAATCGTTAAATGGAATCATGATTATAGTAAAATATTTTGATTGTGTTTACACGAGAATCACGTCTGTTAACAGAACGCACTCTAGAGAAGAATTTTTAAAGGTTGTGAATAAATAACAGTACACATCAAACACTAAGAAAAACTATTGTATTCTGACTAAATGAGCTTACGAAATTTTGAATTTTCATTCTTGAATATTTTATAACGGATCTTGGATAATTTATTGAACCTCTCTATTAACTAAGAAAAATCTTAATACGTTCTAGAATGATTCATCGCCACTTAAATACATGTATGCAATATATGTATGAGCCCGCGTGTGTGTTAGATATAAACATTTTCTAACCTCTTTCTTTAATACATTTTTTTACTCAAAACATATATATTATGCTAGTAAATCTATATGCAAAGTAATTATGCTAACAACAGAATGCTTAAAAAAAAATTATTTTATGTTTTGACACGAAATACTTCCGAACAAAAGCAGTTACCGACGCAAATAAGAACATCGCGAAAATGTCGGAACTGTTGGAATAAAATTTCGAAATTGGAAATCCAGAGAAATATGAATAATTAAATAACAGAAAATGAAATTTCCTTTTAAGAAGCAAGCTTCAGGCTTTCAATTCAAATTAAGTAGTAATAACATGCCAAAGAATCGGAAGATATATTTTCAGAAGATGAGGGAATATCGATATTAGATGAAAAATGACAAGCAAGGGGAACCGGCAGTTAAAGCGATGGGCAGAGAAAATTCACAAATAAAATATATAGAGATCTCTAAAATCAGACATCGTTACAGTTGTCGTGTCCAAGAATTAAGAAATCTTCTAGATTACAATGCTTTGCGAACTTAAGAACGGATGAAAACTTGTATGGTGTTTTTCTTAATACAACATTCGTTTGTATATATGTAGAAAAATACTTGTATAAATACAAATAAATTAGCCAGAAAACAATTACTATTATTAATTGATTTTCCAAATATCTTTAGTTAATTAAATCATAGAGAGTATTAAGTTTATATGTAGAAGTAGAGAGTAATACTTATCGCAAAATGTTCAAAAACTTTATGTGAAGAATTTCTTTGTCTGGTTCCTTTGTTTTCAATATTGCTGATATTGTATTGAAAACAACGGTTACTTTCAAATCCGGATAAACTATTGTTTTAGAAATGGTCACGTGCATCGTGCTCCGTCGAGTTATAAATGTTCTTTTATGGTATAAACATGCTCGTCTTCATCAGTTGCTTCAGGTCACCCATTTTCGCATCGTTGCAACGATTCATTTCCAGCTGTTCGGAATAGTAGACTTTTTTTACATTTGGTATTTCTAGACCTTTATCGGTGCACAATGAAATATAAGTGGACGATGCTCCATGAAAGAAGGTAAAATGCCATCAATTAGATTGCAAGAGTAAGGAGATTCAACTGTTCGTCACTGAGGGAGGTAGATGTTGAATATCTCTGCCTTCCTTTCGTCAGAGGCGATAACTTTCACACTTTTCATTGCTTTAGTACTTACTACGTGGGAGTTGTCTCACTTAAAGGAACACTTCAAACCATATACCGAGAGTTTGTAAACATTAACTACACTGGTTTTCATAGGATTATTTTCTTCTGACTCGTATGTTTGAACCGATTTTATTTACCTTAAGGCCATGGATTATAAATATTCAGTCAGAAATTGTTCATTAATTGCTAACTGTTATTATGATGGGCGAGTGATATGATGACAGGAAGCTTCAGAAGACATGTAACCTGGTGAAATTACTTTGTGGTGAAAAATGAATAAGATTTCTGGATTCAGAACCCTCAAATCAACAATTATCAGCTGTTAGCTTAAAGTTAGCAAATATTATGTAGACCAGTGCAATTATGTAATAACAAGCTCGCGTTCAGAGAAACTTTAACCTTAATTCAGTTTGAAAATAACTTGGTTTAAATTGTGGTTTTAGTGAAATCATTCCAGTGAAATGATTTAAATCGCATCAGAGTAGGTTTCTAATCATAAAATGCGATGGCACAACGTTTCATGTTTGCGTCCTTTCTGTAGAATCGCGCTATCACGTTTGATGATGTGAGATTAATGTTTAATGCTGCTTAATGAGCTCGACCAATCCATCCATTGTATCTACTACGTACGTATTACGATGACATATTGTTAGTGAATAATTACTCCAATATTTTCGTTCCTGGACTGCATCGAGGCTTCCAGATTAAATATTAATACGATGAAAAGTGCTGTGGAACTTATATCTGATCTCTAATATTTACATTTGCATATCAAAAATTAAATAGTTTGGCCTCATAAGACTTCATTTTACAAGAAAGTTTTTACAAAAAAATTAACTAATGAAAAGAGTAAATTCATTTATAAATTTAAGAAACTTAAAGGTCATTTAGAAGGGTTTAAGATGAGCAATCACTGTCAATATACGTGCCGTGAGGAAGGTGTGGAGTTAAACATATGATATTTGCCCCTGATTATTAGTGTTGTGATGAAAGACATGCACATAAGTTGCAAAATTAAGAAATTCAAGATTTATTGTTCAATTTATAATTTATAGTCATCAACAATCATACCAATTCTAGCCGTCATCCAGATAGCCAAGCAATTACGTATACAATAATGGGTGGCCGTTGCACCTGAAAAGTGTCCAGAATACGCTGCCGCAGTCACCAAAGACACTTAAAGTCGTCCCAAATACAAAGGTCGGTTCCTTACAGTACACAACCTCGGAACTATATCTCAAAATTTCAAAACTCTCTATTTCAAAACTACAAAATTGAATACAAAGATTTATGCCTTAAAAATTTGTTCTAAAAAGCTAACCTTTTATAAAAAGGTCAGGTACAATTTTTGAAAACAAAAGGAGTATTTTTCGCGTAATATCTGGTAGTAATTAATGCAAATTATAAAAAGAAGTTTTCTAAACAATAGCTCCAATTTTTTACCTTAAATATACGCCACTGATAAAACAAGGAACGCTTACATCATGGTCTCATTAATTTCTCTGAACTTTTGAAAATTTCATGTTGAAAATACTGGGTTGAAACAATTTGATTTCTAAGCGTCGGTCCGGATTGGTACGTAAAAGAGGCGGCTTGGTTTTGATATCAAGCATAAAGCGAATAAACTCGCTCCTATCGTCGCTCGATTGATAATTTTCCAATCTCGTGTTGTAATAAGATGTGTTCCGATACTGATATCGTAAATAACTATTATATAACGAGATGTTTAAGTAAAGCTTTATTCACCAGGGAGAATAGTCTCTCCAGCGAATAAAGCTCAGGTAAATCCCGTGTCGTACACAAAACTTTATTTTAAACAATATTTATTTGAATGAACCCCTACGTCACAAAGATGGAAGCAGTATAGTGGATCCGGTACGGAATAATTTGGCCATCCTTGTGGGGGTCATCTTTAGATGCTTGTGATTTCAGCTGATTTGCATTCTGCGTGGAAGAATGGCGGAATTTTTTAATCAAACGATACGTTTTATTTAGCCTCTGAAGATGAATATCTACAAATTTCTAATGATAAGATGAAAGAAGCAGAATGTGATGTTTCAAAATTATCCTCTGAAACGTCGAGACGTATCTACGAAAAAGAGTACGAATGTTTCTAAAAATGGAGAAAAGACAGGAAAATAAGAAACGTTTCAGAAGAAATTGTATTTGCATATTTTAAAAATCAATCAAAAACATTTAAGTCTTCGTCGTTTTGGAGGTATTACTCAATGGTGAGGGAAACGTTACGAGTCTAGGAAAATGTTGATACCTCTAAGTAACTACGTACGTACGTACGTATTCCTCGAGGAAAAATTGTCGATATCTGTTTAACGCTTTAATTGATATTGATATTTTCAATTATTGTAAATTGATTCGATTTTTGAATCAGGCTACTAGCCAAAAAACCAAGACTTTTATAAAGCTTACATTTTACATTTGTTAAAGAAGCTTGTGACAATCAGTATTTATTGTTGAAGATTTTTTAACCTACATGTATTCTCTTAGACGTACGATATATTCAAAATTTCTTTCCTTCTCAGATTGTAATGATATAATTCGAGATGTTGGTGACTGTGGTTACTTTAATACCGCTCTATGGTTTCTTTTATCCCGGAGGAATTAAAGTGTCACTTTCATCCCGGGAGGAATAAAAACATATTTTAACATAGGAAGCCGCACTTTAATGACGTTTAAAAATAAACTGTACAATACATTCTGAATGTTTTTTTCGGGTGTACATACCTGGATTGTTTAATCCACATTCAAAATCATTTTAATAACTCAAATTATAACTAAAAATTGTAAAAAATGCATTATTTTTTGTATCAAAAATCACGTATACAATAAATGTGATTTTTAGATACCTAAAAAGTTCTAATGTATAAGTAAATCAATCTCTGATGGGTCTTTGCGAATCCCCACTTAGTAATGCTAGAATTAATAAAAAAAGTAGGCTAGTGTGTGAATTGTGTGGGAACTTATGTTCTTTTCCGCTGAAACAAACAAAAGACGTAGATTTTTTATGGCAGTTTGTATGTGCTTACATTTCTTGATAGGAAATTAAACCATCGGTAGATTCATATAACACCTGTTTTTCCAAGCCCCACCAACACAATATGACGCAATACCGATTCATCAGAAAATGCCGTTTTCAAAAAGCAACATTTTCCTTGGATTGCGCATCTATCGAGCAATCGAGCCCGATTGCTCGATTGCGTCTCATAGAAACTGAAAGGATTTAAACGACTTCTCTTTGCACAGAAATCCGGAGAATATAAATCAGTAAAATCATACTACGAACTCATCACCGAAGTGTATTACGTAATATGGTATCAATAGGACTGACAGTGGACTGGGGCACTGATTGCAGCTTCTCCGAATTTCTATTAATCAGGAATAGGGAAGTAAGTGTTCAGGGAAAGAACTGGCGTGGAATTGTCACGCGAGGATAAAGATAGGAGGAATCCATTGGTAGCTTCCAAAAAGGTTCCTGGTAAATCGCGTGGACTGACAGAGTGAAACTGTCGTCTTTTGAATCTCACTTAACATGGAATGAAACCAGGTACAAAATATACTTCACCGCTGAACACGTTACATAACGTCCTTACACTTGTAAGTTGTTAAATATCCTTCAATGTTTATCATTTAGGATATGAATACATCTTTATAGTCATTCTCTTAATTTTTTTGGATGTGTCCAGATAATCCAGCAGACGTATAAAATTCAAATCGTCTTGTTAAATAATAATCAATGTTTCATTTGAAGCATTGAAATTCGAAGAGAAACCTTAATTTCACATTTTGGATGAAAATATGATGTGAATACAAGAACTATTAGAATATGTTTTTTTTATAAAGAAATCGTGAAATTTCTTCATACCACCCTCTGCTTTATGTACTCGTACTACTCCCAGAAACTAAAATACACGTTTCAAATGCAAGGAACTGCGGCACCAGCCAATTAAATCGATCAATCGGGAATTTAATTTTAGTGCGCATTCTGTGTGCGATTTAGCTGCTAGCGTTGTTTATGGAGAGACGGGCGGACGGGCGGGCGAAAGCATGGACAATCTTCCATAAAGAAATTTTTATGAAGGAATCACAAAACGTGGATTGTGACTACTGAAAATGTTGGGGAAAGTTATTAACTACATAGAGACCAATAATTGTCGCCTTTTTCGTTATCAGGAACTTACAATACAATTTTTTTCTGCCAAAAATCGCCAATTTTCACCGCAGTATTACGTTACGTTATACTGCGAATGAAACGTGCAAGAATTGACCAATACACTTTATACATACCTTAAAACGTTAGTTGAACTTGACCCAAATTACGTTAGTTGAACTTGACCCAAATTAAAGCATCTTCAACCATTGTATTATAATTAGGCATAGTAATGTAGATTGGAATATAAATCTCCAACGCAAATGAATAGTTGTACAAATACTGTTCATGTACATGTCAACGATAGTAAGAATTGTAAAACAGTTTTTTTCAAGTGTGTAAGAGAAAGTGTTACAAGACGTGTTAATTAAAGAACATAAAGTGAGTGAATATTTACTGATTCCAGACGCGGCAACTACTTTGATATGATCTGGCCAGTAAGCGGCAGTGGTCCTCCCCGCTGAAACGCAATTCATGGAAATATAGACCGCGTGGATGACTGCGATAAAGAAGCTCTGGTGCAGTGGTGTCAATGTCTGCTACTGGTGGCAGTGGAACGCCTCACGGCACCGTGCCATGCCACGAGCTTCTCTGCGCCACTAGCGTCGGGAGAGGAAACTATTAGTAACCCTGCCGTTTTACAATAATGGTGTCTCCGGTGGCGGGGTAGTGAACTGCGTGGAGAGGCGATTTCGTCTTGGCACTCGTGCCACGGACTCCCGCTCGTGGCATCGACCGTGGCAACACTGCTTTAGTGCGGAACCGTAGAAAAGTTTGATTTGCAGGAGTGAGGTTTTCGTGTGTGTCTAATTAGTCGCGCAAGTTGTCTCGGCGACACCTTCGTCCTTTTCGTGCGTGGCCCCGGGCGCCGCGCCGCAGCTCCCGCGGGGCCTGCGCGGAAAGGTCAGGCGTTGCGGGCGCGCGACGCGAGAATCGCGCCACCCGGCTGGGGAAGACGCCCAAGGCGGCCCGGGCCCTGGCGGGGCGGAGAGGCGGGGCGGAGAGGCGGGGCGGAGAGGCGGGGCGGAGAGGCGGGGCGGAGAGGCGGGGCGGAGAGGCGGGGCGGAGAGGCGGGGCGGAGAGGCGGGGCGGAGAGGCGGGGCGGAGAGGCGGGGCGGAGAGG